>CAMZMU010000113.1:31585808-31790187 GCA_947311845.1 Poa pratensis
GACATCGTCGTCCTGCCCGTGGGCGCGCCCATGACCAGGGACTTGAGGCCCAACGCGTCCGCATCTTTGTCGACACCGTCGCCCAAGTCCCCTACATTGGCTAGCTACTAGCTTCCTTGATTTGTCACCGAAGCGACATGCAGGAATGTATCAGTGTTTATGGTTAAGAATAATGAGTGATGATGCTCAAATATCAGCATAAGTCTTCCATCGACCTATTATTTATTTATAGTATATATATATATATATATTTATATATATATTATATATATATATATTTGGACGCTTTAGCTCTATTGTGAGATTCACAGCTGGAAAATGGACGTTCCCTGTAATGCTTTGCTACCTCCCTTTTGTGCTTATGCTCATTTGTCATGTAATACTTTAAACCCTCTCATAATCAATGAGATGTGGCAAACTTTTTGCCACCGTTTAAAAAAAAGCTTTGATACCTCAATTTTACATATGAATTTTCATGGAACTTGCACAAGAATGGGAAATTCTTGCTTAACTCATTGCATCTTGATCTGGTAAAATGCAATGTTCATGTGAATAATATGAAACTCTAGAAAACTGCTTCTAGATTTCTTTTGTTATTTGTAAAAGAGTAGGCAAAATTTGCAGACATGCACAGGATGGTTCTTTTGTCACCAATATGATTCAATAAAACATCGCCCTATTTATTCCTCTTCATTGCAGTAAGCCTCTCGAAAGTATTGCGAAGAGTAGTGTACTTGGAAGAACTCAAGGAGCTGAAAATTTGTGCACGTGCACCGGGAGTGCCCCACCTCCTTTTTGCCGAAGATACTCTCCCACTAGTAGAAACAGGGCCTTCGGTGCGGCCCCATTTGCACCGGTTTGACAGGAACCGGAACTAAAGGGTCCTTTAGTACCGGTTTCCAGAGGGCGAGGCGGCCGGCAGGCTTTTGTACCGGTTTGTACCGGTCCACTAGAAGATTCCGATGAAGATTCCGACGGAGAAGATTTCAGCGCAAATGTTTGAACAACTCCGGTGAGGGACTTGAGCTAGAAGAAAATAGAGACGACGACGAAGTGCCCTTAGCAAACTCCGGTGAGGTATATATATATATATATATTAAGTTTTGTTGATCACTGGATGCATTAATTGATTTATATTGCACTTATTAACGAATCATTTCTTTTAGCCCTCCGGATCTAAGCCTCCAAATTCGCCAAAGACGCAACGAGGCCCGAACCAAAGGATAAAGCTTCCAGATGGTGCAAAGTTGTCGATCGACGAAGTTGCTGCTGATGGCAAACCGACAAAACCCGAAGACACCTCCCGTAGATATGTACTTCAATGCGGAGTTCTTGTTAGGGACATGATCACGATCACCATTGCAGAATGGAAAAAGCCGGTTGAAGCCAACATTGGAGCAAGTTATGTCGACAAAAGAGCTAAAGATTTGCTTTGGGACACGCTTGGAATCTTTCAACCTACCGGTAGGTCTCGAAGAGAAGAAGAAGGACAAAGTCAAGGAGTGGACTCTTAAGAAGATGGCCACACAATTCAACTGCTGGAAGAATACATTGTGGAGAAAATATGAGAGAAAACTCCAGAATTCACTGGACAACTTGAGAAGATAAAAGATGTGTGGGCCGAATTTGTGGCGTATAAGAAATCGGACCTCGCTGTGGCCCGATTCGAAGAGAAGAAGAAGGACAAAGTCAAGGAGTGGACTCTTACGAAGATGTCCACACAATTCAACTGCTGGAAGAATACATTGTGGAGAAAATATGAGAAGAAAACTCCAGAATTCACTGGACAACTTGAGAAGATAAAAGATGTGTGGGCCGAATTTGTGGCGTATAAGAAATTGGACCTCGCTGTGGCCCGATCCGCCAAAAATAAGTTGAATGCTAAGAAGAAGAATATTTCCATACTTTGGGGTCAGGTGGCTACAAGACTGCCGTGCCTAAGTGGGAATCCTTTGAAAACGACCTGCGTAAAAAAGGGATCACTCCACAGACAGATGACTGGCCCGAGAGGTCCAAGTTATGGTTGTTCGCGCATGGGGCAGGGTTGGACCCAGACACAGGCCTGATTGTTGCAAAGGGGAAATGGAAGAAAAGAATTACAAGGGTCGTCAAAAAACTAGTGGACACAATAGAGAAAGTCAAAAAGGGAGAATTTGTTCCCGATAGAGAGGACGACGAGCTGACACTCGCCCTCGGGAATCCTGAACATGACGGACGATGTCGAGGCAGAGGAGCCGACGTTAATAAGTATCAAGGATTTCCGGCGGACGTTGCAACTTATAGAAAGCGTTTCAGAAATAAGAAGAAGGAGTTGGACCGGTTCATGGCATTAGAACAGCAGGTGAAGGGGTTCCAAGAGCAACTAAACGCACTTACCAAGACAAGGGAATCTCAGCAGCTGGTGGTACTAGATCCTGCAGTCGATGCCGCCCCATCTCAGCGGAAAAGCAGCGTGGGTTCCACGCAGCTAGAAGATCCTGCATTCGAACCGCCGGCGGCTCACTACCCATGGATGATATCACGGAGAAGACAAATTGTGTGCTACACATGCCGATGAAGAACATTAGTTTTCCGGTGGCGGATGGGTATGCTTTACCAAATCAACCTGGAGCAATCTTACATTTTGCTACGATTCCAGCTGGCTATGCTCGTGTCGGGGTGAAAACAGTTATGCCGGATTCCATTCAGTGGATCTTGACATTCCTGGATGTGATGACGAGAAGACACTGGGAGAAATCGAGTTAGGTATCGTTCTATGGAATAAGAAATACATCATGTTTCCAGACGCGGCGCCTAGGCCACCGACTCCTCTGAGTAGAAATCCACCACTTCAAAGTCCACCCGACCTCCCCGACGATTGGGAGCCCACCACGAGTCCATCGCCCGTGCCGTCCCGTCAGCCCACTGATGCGCTTAGTAGTAATTTGCCAAATCGGAAGCTGTTCATGTCAACTAGTACTATGCTCAGGAAAGATAGGTCCCCTGTCAAGAAACGTGCACGTGCAAACATATCCGAGAAAGTCAAGAGTCCTGAGAAAAGTTAGCTTGCGAGATGACTTCAGAGGAAATAACTACTAGCTTGCAAGAAGAGTCAAGAGCCTTTTTTGAACAGAAAAAACAGGAAAAACTGCAGGCACAACTGCACCCCGTAAAGAAATTTCTGAAGACTATACCAATGGACAAAAAAGATTACACCGTTGACTGCTTATATGACCCTCCACCGAAACCCCTTTCAGTCTATGAGCGCTTTATTCACAAGCAACATAGCGCACAGATGAGCACACAGACGGAGGAAGCAAAGAAATGCGGGAAACATGTTGCTCAGCTCGGAGAACAAGAAGTACAATCGATCGCCCCGCTCATCGTGCCTTCTGATAAGGCGGCTCAGCAAATGCACGAGGAGACAAGTTACGACGTTGCTCCGCTAGCATATAAATATGTTCATGGGCAGCCTCTGGTCATGGATCCGAAAGCTCTAACAACACAGTTATGAAAGTTGCATAACTGGTACCTGGCCGCTGCAAAAGAAGAGAAAATCTGTTTTCTGGCGAGAGTTCAGGAAAAACACTACTTCCGAGAATATGCTGTGCAGGTTGAGTTCGAAGAAGTTTTTCAGATGTACAATCAACGTGCCCTCGACAAAGCTATCATCAGCTGCTATTGTCTGTAAGTAATTTATTTGTGTAATTTAATTCTTTAGTTAAGCTCTCGTTCATTGCCTGTAATTATCCTCACGACATTCTTTTGTATGCTATTAATTATGCAGAATGAAGATTCGTGAATGCAGAGTGGGAGGAATCTGGGACATTGGGTTCATTGATCCGAATAAAATTCATCAAGTCACCGTAGAACAGCATGTCCAGGACACGGAGGATGTTTTGCTAATGTTTTTAAAGCGACAAAGTACCAAAAAAGAAATACTTTTTCCTTACATATTCAAGTGAGTGTTACTGTCTTGTACACATTCTATATTTTGCTTTTCCGATATTAAGTGTAATTGATGAGTTATGAATAACCGCGTATATAAACGTGTCCAGGTTCCACTTCATTCTGATGATCATTAAAATCGATATTGGAGAAGTTGATGTCTGGGACTCATTAAGGAGAGATCCTGAGGACTACAGAAGCGTGTGTGTAATGCTCAGGAGGTAATTTCGATCGCACTATATCGGCCTCTTTCGCTCATTTTCTGATATATCGGTCAAATAACTCTATTTGGACGGCAACGTGTACCGGCGCTCACAATAACACTTGTCCTTAAGAATCGTCGGACACTCTATTTGGACCGACAGTGGAGATGCTCTTACATACGGCTTTCTAATTCTACCTTGTTTTTTCTGTTGCAGCTAGTGTTGTACAACAGTACGAGTGTCCTGTTGACTAGCTGCTTCTGTTAGCTGTTCATATACATACGTGCTACATGTGTCATATTTATGCAAAATATATCAAATATCAGGTTTAATATAATTTTTATTTAAGAACTAATATTAATCGGGCAACCTATCAGGTCACCCATGGATGAAAGTCGGTGTACATACCCTGCCCACAAATAATTGGGTTGTCCATGACCAATACCCAATTACCCATGGATAAAAACAGCAACTCACAACCTGCGCATTAGGGTCGGGTGCCCATGGGACAAATTGCCGGGGTTACAAGTGCCCCAAGGGATTTCAGGTTTATGCAATAATTAATCTCGAGGCCTGCCGAGGCCGGATGCTTGCCCTTTATGTGACCAGGTGGCAGAAGACATCGACCACTTGCTGCTCGGGTGTGTCCTGTCCAGGGAAGTGTGGTCCTCCTTCCTGACTAGATGGGGGAGAGTGGACTGGATCCCTGGTCATGATGCCCGTTTAGTGGAATGGCTACCCTTAGGACGCTTGGAGGCAACAACGCGAAGGATATGTGGACAGCGATCACTCTGATCTGCTGGAGCATGTGGAGGCACATAAACAATGTAGTTTTCGAGGGACATAGACCATCGGTGGAGGCTGCCACCAGGATGGTTGAGGCCGAGGCCGACTTGTGGCGATCGGCTAGGTTGTTTAGGGGTAGCCTAGGACCCGTAGATAGGTGGAGGGTTGGCGAGTGATCCCTTTTCTCTTACAGTGGATGGCGTTTCAGGCGTGTGTGCCTAAACGCGTTGTAAACGGCCTCTTGGCCTCTTCTTCTTGAAACCGATGCATCCGCTCGGATGTATCCTTAAAAATAATTAATCTCCACGCTTGGCGTGCAAGAAGGGATTGTTAAAAATTTGAGTCTTAACGCCCATGGCACCCATGCTTTTGGTTATGTCAAGGTTTACCATGCTTTTTTTTCTTATCCTCCCCCACCAAAACTTTCTTATCGTCTTCATGTAGTCTTCGTGGAAACTAACAGGTATTTTGAAAACTCCCAAGAAAAAGATAGGTAGAGCTTGAGCAACTGATTTTGTAAGAGTTTCTTCTGCAGCATGGACATGAATTTCTTTGACCAGACAGTGAGTGTTTTCCTAAAACTTTCCTTGATCGGTTGAATCTGGTTGACTTCATTCTTCCTTCCAGAATGGGCGGACCTAAATACTTTTCCTCAAGGTGCTCTCTTCCACTTCAAGAATGATTTTGATGCTATTCTACGTATCTTGAGGGTAAGCTTTTCTAAACATGATGGAGCACTTGGTTGGGTTCATGAGCTTCCCGGGGCCCTTCTCGAAAATTCTTATAGCTACTTTGATCACTCTAGTTTGGATATTATTTGCTTCAAAGTAGAAGAGGCTATCGACGGCAAAAAGGAGGTGGGTCACTCCCGGTGCACGCCGACAAATTTTCAGTTCCTTAAGTTATTCCAAGTACACTGCCGCTTTGCAATACTTTCAAGAGGCGTTCCGCGACGAAGATGAATAGATAGGCCGATGTTTTATCGAGTCATATCGGTGACAAAAAATCCATCTTGTGCTTGTCTGCAAATTTCGCCATGCTAGATTATCCTTGGTCAGGATAACTCTTGTACAAACAACAAAACAAACCTATATCTTTAGGAACGTTTTTAGTTTATAGAGTTTAATATTATTCACACGAACAGTTTAGTTTACCAGATCATGATACAATGAGTTAATCAAGAATTTCCCGTTCTTGGGCAAGTTCCATCAGAATTCATATCTATACTTGAGGTAGCAAAGGCCGATTAGATCTCCATGGAATGACAGAACCTCTGCCGAGAGCCCGATGTACTCTCGGCGAAGGACCGAGCACAAGGTAAATGTTCATTTTCCAGCTATGAATCTCACAAGAGATCAAAAACGTCTGAATATATATGTTGTAAATAAACGGTCGGTAGAAGACATATGCGGATAACCTCAACCTACATGTATTTATCAGTTATCACCCATTATTCTTAAGCATGAATATACATTCCTGCATATCGCGTTTTGCTAGTAAATTAGGAAAGCTAGACAATGTAGGGGGCGTGGGCGACGGTGTCGACAAAGATGCGGACACGGTTGGGCCTTAAGTCCCTGGCTCCGGCCTCCGGCCACAATCCTCCTTGGCTCCTCAACCCCTCCAGCTCCGGCCGCCGTGACATCGTTGGCGGAGCTCATGGTTAACCTGGCGCGCTGCATAACGATTCTAAACAAGAAACCGCACGCCTACCGTGAGATTGGCCGCCAAGAAACGTATGGAAAATCGCATGCCTATAATCGGAGACTTGCCAGCGAAATAGTGGAGCTCGAGCTTGTATGAATCTCAGTACTTGATTGATATTTGCGTAGCTCGTATGTGTATTTATAAAGGGAGATGTGTACATAAATATGTTAGTGGAGCAAGTGTCCGTAGAGAGAGAGGAGAGGAGGCTCTCACGATACGTGCGTCATAGACGAGGCACCTCCGCACCTGCTGATTTCGGGATGGAATAACATGGACGGCTGGGACAGAAGACGACCGCATACCACGTGATACAGTGATGGATCAAGCGACAGCACTACAGCAGATCTCATGCCATGTCCATCCTTTGTGTATAATTTTCGGTATTTTGTTGTTTGAGAATCTTCGGTATTTTTTGCTGGTCTGGGAAACGAATAAGGGAAAAACAGCCTACTGGGCTGGTCTCGCCGAGCTGGGCCTTACTGGGCCACGCCCTGGGAGCCTGACTGCCTCAGTAGCACACGATCCAGTTAACGCATCAGGTCGAGCGGGGCGCACCTGTACGTCGCCTTCAGGCGACGCGGAACAGCAGGTTCGCCTCAAGGGAGCTGCTTCATGGGCCGCATTTGGAGCGGCCCAGTACAAAAATGTAATTTTTTTGTTTTTATCTTTATTTTATTTCTTCTGTTTTCAAATCTGAATTATTATAAATTAGAACAAAATTCGAATTTGAACAAATCTCAAATCGAATAATTTTTAAAATATGAACTCATTTCAAATTTGAAAGAAAATTCAAATCCAAACGAAAAAATAAATCCGAAAAAAAATCAAATCCAAACAAATTTCAAAACGGAACAAATTTCAAAAATGAAAAAAATTCAAAATCGAACAAAAATCAAATCCGAACAAAAATTAAATCTGAACAAATTTCAAAACCGAACAAATTTCAAAATTGAACAAAAACTTGAAAAAATCAAATCTGAACAAAAAAACAAAATCTGAACAAATTTCAAAACCGAACACATTTCAAAACTGAACACATTTTCGGTGTCGCTCTCCCTCATCAGGGCATTGTTTTTGGAGCAGCTGCTGGAGGGAGGTTGAGGTGGAGCGGTTTACATCTACCACGTTGACGACAGCAAGTCTCGGCGGCGTGGCACAACGGGGTCTTGGTGACGAGCGTATGATGATGGACCCGCGCAGGATGGCAATGGCAGGCCTTGCATGGTCATCACGTTGATCGCTCCTGAAGTTGGAATGGCGGAAGATGGTGGCAGCGGCTTCTGCTGTGTGTATGTGGCGGACATTGAGGATCGGCTGGACCTGTTTGTGCTTCCGGCGCGCTATTGGGCGGCCTGATTGAAGCCTCCGGGTATAGATGATGTGCGTTCGTGCGTGAGGTCAGGGCATTGGCTCTGATTGTTCCACCCCCTTCATTAGGCTTGTAGGTGTAGCGATTTTCGCCTAGACGATGGTTCTTCTGGTTGATCGATGTATTTCTTTTTAAAGGCTAGTGCTTACTGCTTTTCCATATTAATAAAACTCGGTTGTGTGCATCCTCCATTTCAAAAAAAAAAAAAAAAATCCATCCGTGAATCACATGGTATGTTGACATGTTGTCGTCTTCTTTAGCAACCTTGCGTACGTTCTGCCCATCACGAAATCAAATGCTGCTATTTACTAGCTACCCTCCAATTACAAGCTTGCCAGCATACACCCATGTGAACAAGCATCTTATCTTTTCTCTGGAGGAGATAGCTCTGCCGCGTCACATATCCTCGACCTCCGTCTGTAAATACGCAATACTGCAATGCGTTGTGCATCTAACAATCAAGTTCCGAGGCTGCAGATCAAATTCACTCCGGATCCATCCAATTTACCTGGTGAGTGTGCATCAACATCTCTAGGCATGCAGCTACCATTTTCTAACATACATTTATACCCTCAATTAGAGAAAGAAAACGATAACACTAGTATGGTTTCACTTTCACAGCAGGGACATCAGACGCGACGATGAGCGCCTCGGATGTCACCGGCGCCAGCCCCCAGCTCGTGGGAGGGGACTCGAAGACGTCGTGGCCGGAGCTGGTGGGGAAGTCCATCAAGGAGGCCAAGGAGATCATCCTCCAGGATAAGCCTGGAGCCAACATTGTCGTCCTCCCTGCAGGCTCGCCGGTGACGTATGACTACAGGACCGACCGTGTTCGCATCTTCGTCGACACCGTCGCTGATACTCCATCCGTCGGCTAGAGCTTTGCTAGTTGGATATGCAGGCGTGTACGTGGTGCCCATGTAAAAGCAACTTTAATAATGGATGAATAAATGCATGCGGTCATGCTGATCAGTATGTCATGCACTGTATTACTTGTTCTGTTATTCTTTGTTTGGACAGATTATTTATATTTTGGCAAAGGGGGCGCAAATAATGAACGGTGGGTGTAACCATATCATGCAAGTTGCCACTTGTAACAAATATGGAAAAGAGAGAGGGTTTGACACCATGAAACGTACCCTACCCTCCCGGGTCGCTCTCTCGCGACTCCGGGTGCCGGGGGCGCCAACTCACACAAAACACCGGCTGAGACGCCCCACCGATAATCGGCTGAAATAGCCAAGAATTTAGTCAAATCTGAGAAGGTGTACATACTATACAGTTTGGGACATAGGAGATGTTAATTTCTTAAAGAAATATAGCCCACGCCCTAAAAAAGTCTCAAGAATGCCACACCTGAAAGGGATAGACATATAGTATGATTTTATCAATGCAGTGAGCATAGTATGAGGTCAATCCATCCATCTGTGAATCACGTTATAAGCTGCACTGCCGTACGTACGCGTGACCCCATCCCGAAATCTGGGGCGGCCAATCAACAGGTACCGCGTGTATGATGCACGTACGCCTGCATCGTGAGACTCTTTTCGCTGGATATATGTATCTACACATCTCCCTTTATAAATACACATGCGCGTTATGCAAATATCGATCAAGTTCAGTTCAGAGACTAACACCTAAGCTAGCTCGAGCTCCATTGTTTAGCTGGTCAGTCAGTAATCCCGATCACACATATATTTCTTGGTGAGTAATCTCTAGCTGTATATAACAGTTTTTGTTTTCGATGGAATTGTTTTGCAGCCCGCCGTCCCGATCCACCATGAGCTCCATCGATGAAGTCACGGCGCCCGGAGCCGGAGGTGCTGAGGAGCCAAGGAGGATGTGGCCAGAGCTGGTTGGGAAGACCATCGAGGAGGCCAAAGAGATCATTCTCAAGGACAAACCTGACGTCGACATCGTCGTCCTGCCCGTGGGCGCGCCCATGACCAGGGACTTGAGGCCCAACCGCGTCCGCATCTTTGTCGACACCGTCGCCCAAGTCCCCTACATTGGCTAGCTAGCTAGCTTCCTTGATTTGTCACCGAAGCGACATGCAGGAATGTATCCAGTGTTTATGGTTAAGAATAATGAGTGATGATGCTCAAATATCAGCATAAGTCTTCCATCGACCTATTATTATTTATAGTATATATATATATATATATATATATATATATATATATATATATATATATATATGGACGCTTTAGCTCTATTGTGAGATTCACAGCTGGAAAATGGACGTTCCCTGTAATGCTTTGCTACCTCCCTTTTGTGCTTATGCTCATTTGTCATGTAATACTTTAAACCCTCTCATAATCAATGAGATGTGGCAAACTTTTTGCCACCGTTTAAAAAAAAGCTTTGATACCTCAATTTTACATATGAATTTTCATGGAACTTGCACAAGAATGGGAAATTCTTGCTTAACTCATTGCATCTTGATCTGGTAAAATGCAATGTTCATGTGAATAATATGAAACTCTAGAAACTGCTTCTAGATTTCATTTGTTATTTGTAAAAGAGTAGGCAAAATTTGCAGACATGCACAGGATGGTTCTTTTGTCACCAATATGATTCAATAAAACATCGCCCTATTTATTCCTCTTCATTGCAGTAAGCCTCTCGAAAGTATTGCGAAGAGTAGTGTACTTGGAAGAACTCAAGGAGCTGAAAATTTGTGCACGTGCACCGGGAGTGCCCCACCTCCTTTTTGCCGAAGATACTCTCCCACTAGTAGAAACAGGGCCTTCGGTGCGGCCCCATTTGCACCGGTTTGACAGGAACCGGAACTAAAGGGTCCTTTAGTACCGGTTTCCAGAGGGCGAGGCGGCCGGCAGGCTTTTGTACCGGTTTGTACCGGTCCCACTAGAAGATTCCGATGAAGATTCCGACGGAGAAGATTTCAGCGCAAAATGTTTGAACAACTCCGGTGAGGGACTTGAGCTAGAAGAAAATAGAGACGACGACGAAGTGCCCTTAGCAAACTCCGGTGAGGTATATATATATATATATATATTAAGTTTTGTTGATCACTGGATGCATTAATTGATTTATATTGCACTTATTAACGAATCATTTCTCTTTTAGCCCTCCGGATCTAAGCCTCCAAATTCGCCAAAGACGCAACGAGGCCCGAACCAAAGGATAAAGCTTCCAGATGGTGCAAAGTTGTCGATCGACGAAGTTGCTGCTGATGGCAAACCGACAAAACCCGAAGACACCTCCCGTAGATATGTACTTCAATGCGGAGTTCTTGTTAGGGACATGATCACGATCACCATTGCAGAATGGAAAAAGCCGGTTGAAGCCAACATTGGAGCAAGTTATGTCGACAAAAGAGCTAAAGATTTGCTTTGGGACACGCTCTTGGAATCTTTCAACCTACCGGTAGGTCTCGAAGAGAAGAAGAAGGACAAAGTCAAGGAGTGGACTCTTAAGAAGATGGCCACACAATTCAACTGCTGGAAGAATACATTGTGGAGAAAATATGAGAAGAAAACTCCAGAATTCACTGGACAACTTGAGAAGATAAAAGATGTGTGGGCCGAATTTGTGGCGTATAAGAAATCGGACCTCGCTGTGGCCCGATTCGAAGAGAAGAAGAAGGACAAAGTCAAGGAGTGGACTCTTACGAAGATGTCCACACAATTCAACTGCTGGAAGAATACATTGTGGAGAAAATATGAGAAGAAAACTCCAGAATTCACTGGACAACTTGAGAAGATAAAAGATGTGTGGGCCGAATTTGTGGCGTATAAGAAATTGGACCTCGCTGTGGCCCGATCCGCCAAAAATAAGTTGAATGCTAAGAAGAAGAAATATTTCCATACTTTGGGGTCAGGTGGCTACAAGACTGCCGTGCCTAAGTGGGAATCCTTTGAAAACGACCTGCGTAAAAAAGGGATCACTCCACAGACAGATGACTGGCCCGAGAGGTCCAAGTTATGGTTGTTCGCGCATGGGGCAGGGTTGGACCCAGACACAGGCCTGATTGTTGCAAAGGGGAAATGGAAGAAAAGAATTACAAGGGTCGTCAAAAAACTAGTGGACACAATAGAGAAAGTCAAAAAGGGAGAATTTGTTCCCGATAGAGAGGACGACGAGCTGACACTCGCCCTCGGGAATCCTGAACATGACGGACGATGTCGAGGCAGAGGAGCCGACGTTAATAAGTATCAAGGATTTCCGGCGGACGTTGCAACTTATAGAAAGCGTTTCAGAAATAAGAAGAAGGAGTTGGACCGGTTCATGGCATTAGAACAGCAGGTGAAGGGGTTCCAAGAGCAACTAAACGCACTTACCAAGACAAGGGAATCTCAGCAGCTGGTGGTACTAGATCCTGCAGTCGATGCCGCCCCATCTCAGCGGAAAAGCAGCGTGGGTTCCACGCAGCTAGAAGATCCTGCATTCGAACCGCCGGCGGCTCACTACCCATGGATGATATCACGGAGAAGACAAATTGTGTGCTACACATGCCGATGAAGAACATTAGTTTTCCGGTGGCGGATGGGTATGCTTTACCAAATCAACCTGGAGCAATCTTACATTTTGCTACGATTCCAGCTGGCTATGCTCGTGTCGGGGTGAAAACAGTTATGCCCGGATTCCATTCAGTGGATCTTGACATTCCTGGATGTGATGACGAGAAGACACTGGGAGAAATCGAGTTAGGTATCGTTCTATGGAATAAGAAATACATCATGTTTCCAGACGCGGCGCCTAGGCCACCGACTCCTCTGAGTAGAAATCCACCACTTCAAAGTCCACCCGACCTCCCCGACGATTGGGAGCCCACCACGAGTCCATCGCCCGTGCCGTCCCGTCAGCCCACTGATGCGCTTAGTAGTAATTTGCCAAATCGGAAGCTGTTCATGTCAACTAGTACTATGCTCAGGAAAGATAGGTCCCCTGTCAAGAAACGTGCACGTGCAAACATATCCGAGAAAGTCAAGAGTCCTGAGAAAAAGTTAGCTTGCGAGATGACTTCAGAGGAAATAACTACTAGCTTGCAAGAAGAGTCAAGAGCCTTTTTTGAACAGAAAAAACAGGAAAAACTGCAGGCACAACTGCACCCCGTAAAGAAATTTCTGAAGACTATACCAATGGACAAAAAAGATTACACCGTTGACTGCTTATATGACCCTCCACCGAAACCCCTTTCAGTCTATGAGCGCTTTATTCACAAGCAACATAGCGCACAGATGAGCACACAGACGGAGGAAGCAAAGAAATGCGGGAAACATGTTGCTCAGCTCGGAGAACAAGAAGTACAATCGATCGCCCCGCTCATCGTGCCTTCTGATAAGGCGGCTCAGCAAATGCACGAGGAGACAAGTTACGACGTTGCTCCGCTAGCATATAAATATGTTCATGGGCAGCCTCTGGTCATGGATCCGAAAGCTCTAACAACACAGTTATGAAAGTTGCATAACTGGTACCTGGCCGCTGCAAAAGAAGAGAAAATCTGTTTTCTGGCGAGAGTTCAGGAAAAACACTACTTCCGAGAATATGCTGTGCAGGTTGAGTTCGAAGAAGTTTTTCAGATGTACAATCAACGTGCCCTCGACAAAGCTATCATCAGCTGCTATTGTCTGTAAGTAATTTATTTGTGTAATTTAATTCTTTAGTTAAGCTCTCGTTCATTGCCTGTAATTATCCTCACGACATTCTTTTGTATGCTATTAATTATGCAGAATGAAGATTCGTGAATGCAGAGTGGGAGGAATCTGGGACATTGGGTTCATTGATCCGAATAAAATTCATCAAGTCACCGTAGAACAGCATGTCCAGGACACGGAGGATGTTTTGCTAATGTTTTTAAAGCGACAAAGTACCAAAAAAGAAATACTTTTTCCTTACATATTCAAGTGAGTGTTACTGTCTTGTACACATTCTATATTTTGCTTTTCCGATATTAAGTGTAATTGATGAGTTATGAATAACCGCGTATATAAACGTGTCCAGGTTCCACTTCATTCTGATGATCATTAAAATCGATATTGGAGAAGTTGATGTCTGGGACTCATTAAGGAGAGATCCTGAGGACTACAGAAGCGTGTGTGTAATGCTCAGGAGGTAATTTCGATCGCACTATATCGGCCTCTTTCGCTCATTTTCTGATATATCGGTCAAATAACTCTATTTGGACGGCAACGTGTACCGGCGCTCACAATAACACTTGTCCTTAAGAATCGTCGGACACTCTATTTGGACCGACAGTGGAGATGCTCTTACATACGGCTTTCTAATTCTACCTTGTTTTTTCTGTTGCAGCTAGTGTTGTACAACAGTACGAGTGTCCTGTTGACTAGCTGCTTCTGTTAGCTGTTCATATACATACGTGCTACATGTGTCATATTTATGCAAAATATATCAAATATCAGGTTTAATATAATTTTTATTTAAGAACTAATATTAATCGGGCAACCTATCAGGTCACCCATGGATGAAAGTCGGTGTACATACCCTGCCCACAAATAATTGGGTTGTCCATGACCAATACCCAATTACCCATGGATAAAAACAGCAACTCACAACCTGCGCATTAGGGTCGGGTGCCCATGGGACAAATTGCCGGGGTTACAAGTGCCCCAAGGGATTTCAGGTTTATGCAATAATTAATCTCGAGGCCTGCCGAGGCCGGATGCTTGCCCTTTATGTGACCAGGTGGCAGAAGACATCGACCACTTGCTGCTCGGGTGTGTCCTGTCCAGGGAAGTGTGGTCCTCCTTCCTGACTAGATGGGGGAGAGTGGACTGGATCCCTGGTCATGATGCCCGTTTAGTGGAATGGCTACCCCTTAGGACGCTTGGAGGCAACAACGCGAAGGATATGTGGACAGCGATCACTCTGATCTGCTGGAGCATGTGGAGGCACATAAACAATGTAGTTTTCGAGGGACATAGACCATCGGTGGAGGCTGCCACCAGGATGGTTGAGGCCGAGGCCGACTTGTGGCGATCGGCTAGGTTGTTTAGGGGTAGCCTAGGACCCGTAGATAGGTGGAGGGTTGGCGAGTGATCCCTTTTCTCTTACAGTGGATGGCGTTTCAGGCGTGTGTGCCTAAACGCGTTGTAAACGGCCTCTTGGCCTCTTCTTCTTGAAACCGATGCATCCGCTCGGATGTATCCTTAAAAATAATTAATCTCCACGCTTGGCGTGCAAGAAGGGATTGTTAAAAATTTGAGTCTTAACGCCCATGGCACCCATGCTTTTGGTTATGTCAAGGTTTACCATGCTTTTTTTTCTTATCCTCCCCCACCAAAACTTTCTTATCGTCTTCATGTAGTCTTCGTGGAAACTAACAGGTATTTTGAAAACTCCCAAGAAAAAGATAGGTAGAGCTTGAGCAACTGATTTTGTAAGAGTTTCTTCTGCAGCATGGACATGAATTTCTTTGACCAGACAGTGAGTGTTTTCCTAAAACTTTCCTTGATCGGTTGAATCTGGTTGACTTCATTCTTCCTTCCAGAATGGGCGGACCTAAATACTTTTCCTCAAGGTGCTCTCTTCCACTTCAAGAATGATTTTGATGCTATTCTACGTATCTTGAGGGTAAGCTTTTCTAAACATGATGGAGCACTTGGTTGGGTTCATGAGCTTCCCGGGGCCCTTCTCGAAAATTCTTATAGCTACTTTGATCACTCTAGTTTGGATATTATTTGCTTCAAAGTAGAAGAGGCTATCGACGGCAAAAAGGAGGTGGGTCACTCCCGGTGCACGCCGACAAATTTTCAGTTCCTTAAGTTATTCCAAGTACACTGCCGCTTTGCAATACTTTCAAGAGGCGTTCCGCGACGAAGATGAATAGATAGGCCGATGTTTTATCGAGTCATATCGGTGACAAAAAATCCATCTTGTGCTTGTCTGCAAATTTCGCCATGCTAGATTATCCTTGGTCAGGATAACTCTTGTACAAACAACAAAACAAACCTATATCTTTAGGAACGTTTTTAGTTTATAGAGTTTAATATTATTCACACGAACAGTTTAGTTTACCAGATCATGATACAATGAGTTAATCAAGAATTTCCCGTTCTTGGGCAAGTTCCATCAGAATTCATATCTATACTTGAGGTAGCAAAGGCCGATTAGATCTCCATGGAATGACAGAACCTCTGCCGAGAGCCCGATGTACTCTCGGCGAAGGACCGAGCACAAGGTAAATGTTCATTTTCCAGCTATGAATCTCACAAGAGATAAAAAACGTCTGAATATATATGTTGTAAATAAACGGTCGGTAGAAGACATATGCGGATAACCTCAACCTACATGTATTTATCAGTTATCACCCATTATTCTTAAGCATGAATATACATTCCTGCATATCGCGTTTTGCTAGTAAATTAGGAAAGCTAGACAATGTAGGGGGCGTGGGCGACGGTGTCGACAAAGATGCGGACACGGTTGGGCCTTAAGTCCCTGGCTCCGGCCTCCGGCCACAATCCTCCTTGGCTCCTCAACCCCTCCAGCTCCGGCCGCCGTGACATCGTTGGCGGAGCTCATGGTTAACCTGGCGCGCTGCATAACGATTCTAAACAAGAAACCGCACGCCTACCGTGAGATTGGCCGCCAAGAAACGTATGGAAAATCGCATGCCTATAATCGGAGACTTGCCAGCGAAATAGTGGAGCTCGAGCTTGTATGAATCTCAGTACTTGATTGATATTTGCGTAGCTCGTATGTGTATTTATAAAGGGAGATGTGTACATAAATATGTTAGTGGAGCAAGTGTCCGTAGAGAGAGAGGAGAGGAGGCTCTCACGATACGTGCGTCATAGACGAGGCACCTCCGCACCTGCTGATTTCGGGATGGAATAACATGGACGGCTGGGACAGAAGACGACCGCATACCACGTGATACAGTGATGGATCAAGCGACAGCACTACAGCAGATCTCATGCCATGTCCATCCTTTGTGTATAATTTTCGGTATTTTGTTGTTTGAGAATCTTCGGTATTTTTTGCTGGTCTGGGAAACGAATAAGGGAAAAACAGCCTACTGGGCTGGTCTCGCCGAGCTGGGCCTTACTGGGCCACGCCCTGGGAGCCTGACTGCCTCAGTAGCACACGATCCAGTTAACGCATCAGGTCGAGCGGGGCGCACCTGTACGTCGCCTTCAGGCGACGCGGAACAGCAGGTTCGCCTCAAGGGAGCTGCTTCATGGGCCGCATTTGGAGCGGCCCAGTACAAAAATGTAATTTTTTGTTTTTATCTTTATTTTATTTCTTCTGTTTTCAAATCTGAATTATTATAAATTAGAACAAAATTCGAATTTGAACAAATCTCAAATCGAATAATTTTTAAAATATGAACTCATTTCAAATTTGAAAGAAAATTCAAATCCAAACGAAAAAATAAATCCGAAAAAAAATCAAATCCAAACAAATTTCAAAACGGAACAAATTTCAAAAATGAAAAAAAATTCAAAATCGAACAAAAATCAAATCCGAACAAAAATTAAATCTGAACAAATTTCAAAACCGAACAAATTTCAAAATTGAACAAAAACTTGAAAAAATCAAATCTGAACAAAAAAACAAAATCTGAACAAATTTCAAAACCGAACACATTTCAAAACTGAACACATTTTCGGTGTCGCTCTCCCTCATCAGGGCATTGTTTTTGGAGCAGCTGCTGGAGGGAGGTTGAGGTGGAGCGGTTTACATCTACCACGTTGACGACAGCAAGTCTCGGCGGCGTGGCACAACGGGGTCTTGGTGACGAGCGTATGATGATGGACCCGCGCAGGATGGCAATGGCAGGCCTTGCATGGTCATCACGTTGATCGCTCCTGAAGTTGGAATGGCGGAAGATGGTGGCAGCGGCTTCTGCTGTGTGTATGTGGCGGACATTGAGGATCGGCTGGACCTGTTTGTGCTTCCGGCGCGCTATTGGGCGGCCTGATTGAAGCCTCCAGGTATAGATGATGTGCGTTCGTGCGTGAGGTCAGGGCATTGGCTCTGATTGTTCCACCCCCTTCATTAGGCTTGTAGGTGTAGCGATTTTCGCCTAGACGATGGTTCTTCTGGTTGATCGATGTATTTCTTTTTAAAGGCTAGTGCTTACTGCTTTTCCATATTAATAAAACTCGGTTGTGTGCATCCTCCATTTCAAAAAAAAAAAAAAAAATCCATCCGTGAATCACATGGTATGTTGACATGTTGTCGTCTTCTTTAGCAACCTTGCGTACGTTCTGCCCATCACGAAATCAAATGCTGCTATTTACTAGCTACCCTCCAATTACAAGCTTGCCAGCATACACCCATGTGAACAAGCATCTTATCTTTTCTCTGGAGGAGATAGCTCTGCCGCGTCACATATCCTCGACCTCCGTCTGTAAATACGCAATACTGCAATGGTTGTGCATCTAACAATCAAGTTCCGAGGCAGCAGATCAAATCACTCCGGATCCATCCAATTTACCTGGTGAGTGTGCATCAACATCTCTAGGCATGCAGCTACCATTTTCTAACATACATTTATACCTCAATTAGAGAAAGAAAACGATAACACTAGTATGGTTTCACTTTCACAGCAGGGACATCAGACGCGACGATGAGCGCCTCGGATGTCACCGGCGCCAGCCCCCAGCTCGTGGGAGGGGACTCGAAGACGTCATGGCCGGAGCTGGTGGGGAAGTCCATCAAGGAGGCCAAGGAGATCATCCTCCAGGATAAGCCTGGAGCCAACATTGTCGTCCTCCCTGCAGGCTCGCCGGTGACGTATGACTACAGGACCGACCGTGTTCGCATCTTCGTCGACACCGTCGCTGATACTCCATCCGTCGGCTAGAGCTTTGCTAGTTGGATATGCAGGCGTGTGGTGCCCATGTAAAAGCAACTTTAATAATGGACGAATAAATGCATGCGGTCATGCTGATCAGTATGTCATGCACTGTATTATTGTTCTGTTATTCTTTGTTTGGACAGATTATTTATATTTTGGCAAAGGGGGCGCAAATAATGAACGTGGGTGTAACCATATCATGCAAGTTGCCACTTGTAACAAATATGGAAAAGAGAGAGGGTTTGACACCATGAAACGTACCCTACCCTCCCGGGTCGCTCTCTCGCGACTCCGGGTGCCGGGGGCGCCAACTCACACAAAACACCGGCTGAGACGCCCCACCGATAATCGGCTGAAATAGCCAAGAATTTAGTCAAATCTGAGAAGGTGTACATACTATACAGTTTGGGACATAGGAGATGTTAATTTCTTAAAGAAATATAGCCCACGCCCTAAAAAAGTCTCAAGAATGCCACACCTGAAAGGGATAGACATATAGTATGATTTTATCAATGCAGTGAGCATAGTATGAGGTCAATCCATCCATCTGTGAATCACGTTATAAGCTGCACTGCCGTACGTACGCGTGACCCCATCCCGAAATCTGGGGCGGCCAATCAACAGGTACCGCGTGTATGATGCACGTACGCCTGCATCGTGAGACTCTTTTCGCTGGATATATGTATCTACACATCTCCCTTTATAAATACACATGCGCGTTATGCAAATATCGATCAAGTTCAGTTCAGAGACTAACACCTAAGCTAGCTCGAGCTCCATTGTTTAGCTGGTCAGTCAGTAATCCCGATCACACATATATTTCTTGGTGAGTAATCTCTAGCTGTATATAACAGTTTTTGTTTTCGATGGAATTGTTTTGCAGCCCGCCGTCCCGATCCACCATGAGCTCCATCGATGAAGTCACGGCGCCCGGAGCCGGAGGTGCTGAGGAGCCAAGGAGGATGTGGCCAGAGCTGGTTGGGAAGACCATCGAGGAGGCCAAAGAGATCATTCTCAAGGACAAACCTGACGTCGACATCGTCGTCCTGCCCGTGGGCGCGCCCATGACCAGGGACTTGAGGCCCAACCGCGTCCGCATCTTTGTCGACACCGTCGCCCAAGTCCCCTACATTGGCTAGCTAGCTAGCTTCCTTGATTTGTCACCGAAGCGACATGCAGGAATGTATCCAGTGTTTATGGTTAAGAATAATGAGTGATGATGCTCAAATATCAGCATAAGTCTTCCATCGACCTATTATTATTTATAGTATATATATATATATATATATATATATATATATATATATTTGGACGCTTTAGCTCTATTGTGAGATTCACAGCTGGAAAATGGACGTTCCCTGTAATGCTTTGCTACCTCCCTTTTGTGCTTATGCTCATTTGTCATGTAATACTTTAAACCCTCTCATAATCAATGAGATGTGGCAAACTTTTTGCCACCGTTTAAAAAAAAGCTTTGATACCTCAATTTTACATATGAATTTTCATGGAACTTGCACAAGAATGGGAAATTCTTGCTTAACTCATTGCATCTTGATCTGGTAAAATGCAATGTTCATGTGAATAATATGAAACTCTAGAAACTGCTTCTAGATTTCTTTTGTTATTTGTAAAAGAGTAGGCAAAATTTGCAGACATGCACAGGATGGTTCTTTTGTCACCAATATGATTCAATAAAACATCGCCCTATTTATTCCTCTTCATTGCAGTAAGCCTCTCGAAAGTATTGCGAAGAGTAGTGTACTTGGAAGAACTCAAGGAGCTGAAAATTTGTGCACGTGCACCGGGAGTGCCCCACCTCCTTTTTGCCGAAGATACTCTCCCACTAGTAGAAACAGGGCCTTCGGTGCGGCCCCATTTGCACCGGTTTGACAGGAACCGGAACTAAAGGGTCCTTTAGTACCGGTTTCCAGAGGGCGAGGCGGCCGGCAGGCTTTTGTACCGGTTTGTACCGGTCCCACTAGAAGATTCCGATGAAGATTCCGACGGAGAAGATTTCAGCGCAAAATGTTTGAACAACTCCGGTGAGGGACTTGAGCTAGAAGAAAATAGAGACGACGACGAAGTGCCCTTAGCAAACTCCGGTGAGGTATATATATATATATTAAGTTTTGTTGATCACTGGATGCATTAATTGATTTATATTGCACTTATTAACGAATCATTTCTCTTTTAGCCCTCCGGATCTAAGCCTCCAAATTCGCCAAAGACGCAACGAGGCCCGAACCAAAGGATAAAGCTTCCAGATGGTGCAAAGTTGTCGATCGACGAAGTTGCTGCTAATGGCAAACCAACAAAACCCGAAGACACCTCCCGTAGATATGTACTTCAATGCGGAGTTCTTGTTAGGGACATGATCACGATCACCATTGCAGAATGGAAAAAGCCGGTTGAAGCCAACATTGGAGCAAGTTATGTCGACAAAAGAGCTAAAGATTTGCTTTGGGACACGCTCTTGGAATCTTTCAACCTACCGGTAGGTCTCGAAGAGAAGAAGGGACAAAGTCAAGGAGTAGACTCTTAAGAAGATGGCCACACAATTCAACTGCTGGAAGAATACATTGTGGAGAAAATATGAGAAGAAAACTCCAGAATTCACTGGACAACTTGAGAAGATAAAAGATGTGTGGGCCGAATTTGTGGCGTATAAGAAATCGGACCTCGCTGTGGCCCGATTCGAAGAGAAGAAGAAGGACAAAGTCAAGGAGTGGACTCTTAAGAAGATGGCCACACAATTCAACTGCTGGAAGAATACATTGTGGAGAAAATATGAGAAGAAAACTCCAGAATTCACTGGACAACTTGAGAAGATAAAAGATGTGTGGGCCGAATTTGTGGCGTATAAGAAATCGGACGTCGCTGTGGCCCGATCCGCCAAAAATAAGTTGAATGCTAAGAAGAAGAAATATTTCCATACTTTGGGGTCAGGTGGCTACAAGACTGCCGTGCCTAAGTGGGAATCCTTTGAAAACGACCTGCGTAAAAAAGGGATCACTCCACAGACAGATGACTGGCCCGAGAGGTCCAAGTTATGGTTGTTCGCGCATGGGGCAGGGTTGGACCCAGACACAGGCCTGATTGTTGCAAAGGGGAAATGGAAGAAAAGAATTACAAGGGTCGTCAAAAAACTAGTGGACGCAATAGAGAAAGTCAAAAAGGGAGAATTTGTTCCCGATAGAGAGGACGACGAGCTGACACTCGCCCTCGGGAATCCTGAACACGACGGACGATGTCGAGGCAGAGGAGCCGACGTTAATAAGTATCAAGGATTTCCGGCGGACGTTGCAACTTATAGAAAGCGTTTCAGAAATAAGAAGAAGGAGTTGGACCGGTTCACGGCATTAGAACAGCAGGTGAAGGGGTTCCAGGAGCAACTGAACGCACTTACCAAGACAAGGGAATCTCAGCAGCTGGTGGTACTAGATCCTGCAGTCGATGCCGCCCCATCTCAGCGGAAAAGCAGCGTGGGTTCCACGCAGCTAGAAGATCCTGCATTCGAACCGCCGGCGGCTCACTACCCCGTGGATGATATCACGGAGAAGACAAATTGTGTGCTACACATGCCGATGAAGAACATTAGTTTTCCGGTGGCGGATGGGTATGCTTTACCAAATCAACCTGGAGCAATCTTCCATTTTGCTCCGATTCCAGCTGGCTATGCTCGTGTCGGGGTGAAAACAGTTATGCCCGGATTCCATTCAGTGGATCTTGACATTCCTGGATGTGATGACGAGAAGACACTGGGAGAAGTCGAGTTAGGTATCGTTCTATGGAATAAGAAATACATCATGTTTCCAGACGCGGCGCCAAGGCCACCGACTCCTCCGAGTAGAAATCCACCACCTCAAAGTCCACCCGACCTCCCCGACGATTGGGAGCCCCCGCGAGTCCATCGCCCGTGCCGTCCCGTCAGCCGACTGATGCGCCCAGTAGTAATTTGCCAAAGCGGAAGCTGTTCACGTCGACTAGTACTATGCTCAGGAAAGACAGGTCCCCTGTCAAGAAACGTGCACGTGCAAACATACCCGAGAAAGTCAAGAGTCCTGAGAAAAAGTTAGCTTGCGAGATGACTTCAGAGGAAATAACTACTAGCTTGCAAGAAGAGTCAAGAGCCTTTTTTGAACAGAAAAAACAGGAAAAACTGCAGGCACAACTGCACCCCGTAAAGGAATTTCTGAAGACTATACCAATGGACAAAAAAGATTACACCGTTGACTGCTTATATGACCCTCCACCGAAGCCCCTTTCAGACTATGAGCGCTTTATTCACAAGCAACATAGCGCACAGATGAGCGCACAGACGGAGGAAGCAAAGAAATGCGGGAAACAAGTTGCTCAGCTCGGAGAACAAGAAGTACAATCGATCGCCCCGCTCATCGTGCCTTCTGATAAGGCGGCTCAGCAAATGCACGAGGAGACAAGTTACGACGTTGCTCCGCTAGCATATAAATATGTTCATGGGCAGCCTCTGGTCATGGATCCGAAAGCTCTAACAACACAGTTATGGAAGTTGCATAACTGGTACCTGGCCGCTGCAAAAGAAGGGAAAATCTGTTTTCTGGCGAGAGTTCAGGAACAACACTACTTCCGAGAATATGCTGTGCAGGTTGAGTTCGAAGAACTTTTTCAGATGTACAATCAACGTGCCCTCGACAAAGCTATCATCAGCTGCTATTGTCTGTAAGTAATTTATTTGTGTAATTTAATTCTTTAGTTAAGCTCTCGTTCATTGCCTGTAATTATCCTCACGACATTCTTTTGTATGCTATTAATTATGCAGAATGAAGATTCGTGAATGCAGAGTGGGAGGAATCTGGGACATTGGGTTCATTGACCGAATAAAATTCATCAAGTCACCGTAGAACAGCATGTCCAGGACACGGAGGATGTTTTGCTAACGTTTTTAAAGCGACAAAGTACCAAAAAAGAAATACTTTTTCCTTACAATTCAAGTGAGTGTTACTGTCTTGTACACATTCTATATTTTGCTTTTCCGATATTAAGTGTAATTGATGAGTTATGAATAACCGCGTATATAAACGTGTCCAGGTTCCACTTCATTCTGATGATCATTAAAATCGATGTTGGAGAAGTTGAAGTCTGGGACTCATTAAGGAGAGATCCTGAGGACTACAGAAGCGTGTGTGTAATGCTCAGGAGGTAATTTCAATCGCACTATATCGGCCTCTTTCGTTCATTTCCTGATATATCGGTCAAATAACTCCTCAATTCATTTTCTTTGCCGGGCAGGGTTTGGAGAAAGTTCAGAGAGAAGAACGCGGTGAGTGGAAAGAAAAGCTGGAGTTTAAGGCTAACTTGGTAAGTAGTACTTCACGTTTCAATACCATTATCAATCTCTTGATTATTATTTGATTGAATTCTATTCTCGTATAGTGGTGCCTAAAACAACCACCTGGGACGGATTTATGTGGATACTACGTTTGCGAGTACATTCGCATGATGGTCAACGAGAGAGATAATACTCGAAGAACTAGAGAGGTACGTAAACATCATTCACAACTACCATCAATTGTGTTAGTTTCCTTCATATAATTGATTTGATCTCCTTCTTTCAAATTAAGATGGCCAAAAAGCGGAACGAGCTCCTACCAGAAGACCGCGTAAAAGCAATCACGGAGGAATTGGCGGGATTTTTCCTTACGGAGGTCATACCTGAATCCGGAAAATTCCACTATACGACAAGTAGCCTCTCCCTCCATGTACTAGGAGTGATCTCCATATGTAATGAATTATGAGTACTTTATATGTGTACATATATATACCAAGTTGTATTGTGCTATGTGATCTTCACGTGTGCGAAAAACTTTTTTATGTGCATCGACATGATCTCCTCCGAAACCCTAAACCCTGAAAAATAAACGAAAATAAAAAAACAGAAACCCTAAACCCTGAAAAATAAACGAAAAGAAAAAAACATAAACCTTTAGTAACTGTTCGTAATAGGAACCGGTACTAAAGGTCCTCCGCCTGCGCGCGCTCTGCTCTGCCCACGTGGAGGCCTTTAGCACCGGTTTGTAAGCAACCGGTACTAAAGGGGGTACCCTTTAGTGCCGATTTATTAGCACCGGTTGCTCAACCGGTGCTAAAGGCCCTATAGAACCGGTTTTGTTGCCCCTTTTTCTACTAGTGTCCTCCTCTTTGAAGCAAATGATATTCGAGCTGGAGTGATCAAAACAGCCATAGGAATTTTCAAAATGAACTCCGGGCAGCTCATAAATCCAACCAAGTGATCCATCCTTTTTAGCGAATCTTTTTTTTTCGAGCAGTTTTAGCGAATCTTGCCTTCAAGATAACCACAGGACCAGAGTACCTTTGAGAAAAAAAAATACTTAGGTCTGCCCACTTTAGAAGTAAGAATGAAGTCAACCCCATACCAACCGTTCAAGAAAAGATTTAGTAAAATACTCAGTGTCTCGTCCGAGAAATTCGTCTGAGAAATTCGTGATGATGGCTGTAAAATAAACTTTTATAAAACCAGTTGCTCAAGTTCTACCTATCTTTGTCATGGGTGTTTTCAACATAACTGCTGGTTTCCAACATAACTCTTACAAAACCAGTTGCTCAAGATAAGGAAGTTTTTTCTTTAGACCAAGCTACCGTAGGGGAGCCCCTAAGGTTAATTTTTAAATATAATGAAGCGATAAGGAAGTTTTGGTCGGTGGAGGATGAAAACAAAGTGCACTGGGTTGCATGGGAAACCTTTGCATATGGCGGCATGGACTTTAAGGACTCTAAGCTTTTCAATCAATAAATCATTGCAAGTCAAGAGTGGAAATTATTGCATATACCTGAAATCCCTTGGCGCACATGTAAACCCAGTAATTTGACGCATGGCTACGTCCGCCCATCGACACCCGATCCTGATGGGTAGGACATGGGTTGCTGTTTTTACTAATGGATAACTGGGTATTGGTCATGGGCTACCCAATTAGTCGCGGGCAGGGTATGAGCACATATTTTTGTCCATGGGTGGCCCGATTAATATTAGTGATTAAATAAAAATATACTTATATTTGATATGTTTTGTGTAAATACACTACATGTGACATGTATGTAAATCAACAGCTAACACCAACAGCTAGCCAACGGGATACTCTACTCGTATTGTCGCACAACCCTAGTTCCAATTGAAGAAAATAAGGTATAATTAGAAGGTCGTACATAAGAGCATCACCGCGGGGCTCGAAATAGAACTTATGACAAGTGTGCCAGACAAGTGCTATTCAGATTGCCGGGACACGTTGTCCCCTATATGGAGGGCCTTCCCCCACAACAACTGCATCGAAGATACGCATACGAATTTTATTTCATTTATTCAACATAGCTGGAAAAGAGCATTACAACGAATGAATACAAGCTAAAACCAACCAACAGTGTAAATGGTAGTGGGGTGTCACCGGTCTCAATTGTATTATCGAGCGGTGGCTTCAATTTACGGTATGATTGAGGCCTTCGCAAAAACATTCGATGATGCGTGTACACTGCCTTCCTGGAACTTGGTAGCCAAACACTTTCCGTTCTCCCTTTGCAAGTGACCTATGCAAAGGCTCACTTCAAACTCCGCCCTGACAAGCTAGTTCGGTTGTTGTTTAACAAATGAACTCGGCAACTGACTAACAAAAAATAAGTCGGGTTGGGTTAAAAAATTCGGTAGAAAATCGGATTATATCATATTGAAAACATTTGATCATTCTATTTAATTTTGGATCATTCATGTTCTGAGCTGACATACCACATCCTAACCCTGCAATTGGATTTGAGTCCAAGTCCAAAATCGACGTGTCCAACTGATGTCCATGTCCATTTCGTAATTAATTTCCTAGTATCCAAGTCCATCCAATCCACCTAAGCGCTGATGGCCTAAACAGCGCCGGAAGTTTTCCAGTCGGCCCCCAGGAGCCCAAATAGCGCCGTTTTTGGCCAAAATTTCCGCCGGCGCACCCAGGCCTAACCCAGCTCATTGGGTTCCGCCTGGGGGAGCCGGCGGAAGGAATAGCGCGTGTGGGCCAGTGTTGTCGGCGAGACAGCGCATTGTCCCCACCCAGACTCACCCCTCCTCTATCCATTTCCCTTGTCGATGCCGGCACCCCTCCTCCCCCTCCGCCACGCACAAGCATCTAGGAAGGCCACCACCCCACCACTCCACGGCGCCAGCACCGCCCCTCTCTTCCTCCGTGGTCTAGCCGCAAGGAACAGTCTCGTGGAGATTCCCGCCCACCTTGCCGGTGAGGTGTTCAACGTTTTGTCCGCCCAATCATGGACTCCGACGACGAGCAGCTGATCGCCGATCTGCTGGAAGAGGAAGCCGAGGCCACCGTCGATGATGAAGAACACATGCTGATCCTCCGCTATATTGTTCTCCTTCATGAAACTTTGCATGAAGTAAAGGCTAGAAAGTTGGATGCAGTTCTTTTTTTAAAGTAGATTTCGAGAAGGTTAAACACTTTTGATGTTAGACATAGGTTCCTGATTTCGGCGGGAGTTCCTGCGTTAATTTGGGCAATTTAGAAGACGTGGAACAATGCCTGCTTTAGAGTAATCCCTCAGGATCCTACAACGGTTATCTTTCTTATGGCTCACTTTATTTCATTCTGGGCCGTTTTGCAGAGAACAAACCTGTGGAAAACACAACGTAAAAGAGCAAGGCCGGCTCAAGCTGGAGTAGTTCGTTATGTTGTGATCATTGGCGTTTCAGAGGGGGGGGGGGGGGGGGGGGGGGGGGGGGGGGGGGGGGGGTTGTACCCTGGCGCGTGCGGAGACATATTTACAAACGGTGTATTATCAGTTTTCAAATGAATGAAAATTGGGGGCTTTGCCCCCCTCTCGAAAAAAAAGGAGCCTCCTGATAACATTGCACACGCGCAGTTTAACGAACGGGGTCATGTGAAAACTACATTGTTGAATGATTTCTCACATTTACCGAGTGCCCTAGTACTGTACTTATTATGTTCGGAAGAGAAAACATGGGACTGTCTGTTAGTCGGTGCTCGAATATTGTGCCTAAATCAGATGAAACGCACTTGCATCACGACCCTTGGTTAGAAGCTTAAGGAGAATCTCATTGAACGTGTCCACGGTCCGGGGAGGCAGAAGTGGAGGCAGTCGCTTTGCAGCCGCTTCGGCACACGTGTGCGAACGGGTAATGTCTCCTGTAAACGCCGGGGTGCCCGTCCGGCCGCATCGTCGCCAGCTTCGTCACGTCCATCACCTCAAGCCTCGTCCCTTTAGTAATGTTCCTCGCCGCTGCCGCCGCCGTCTCCTCTCTCACGATGTTTCGAAGCTCCGCGTGCATGGTGTCCACCTCCCTCTCCCCCTCCATGTACGGCCGCGTCCTCACGCAGGTCGTGAGGTCGTCCATCGCCTTCTCGAAGTGCGGCGGCGAGAAGGTCGACACCACCACCGTGCGGCCGGTCTGGCCAGTACCGAGTCTGCTGACAAGGCGCCGTATCGTCGTCGGATGATCTCCCGGTACATGGAGAAGAAGCCGATCTCGGTGTGGTTGAATTGAGGGAGAAGGTGCGTCCCGAGCACGTCGCTGCTACCGTTGTAGTAGATAGTGGGCCTCGGGAACCAGTGGCCGATAGTGACCACCGCAACGTCCATGGTGTCGACGTCTGCGGACCACCGCGGGTCGAGCTCGTCGAGGAACACCGAGTTGTAGGGCAGGCGGGCGTCCAGGGTCATGCCGTGGCCCGCACCAGGAACGGCGCCCAGTAGGTGGATATCGTGACGTTGTGTGACGGGAACGCCCAGCGCCAGCACCTGCGGACGTCGGGGTTCCGGTCGCGGTACACTATGCGGTACGGGAAGGACGTGGTGAGGAGGCAGACGAGGGACTCGGCCTGGTTCCGTGCCATGGAGTCGCCGAAGAAGGCCAGGTGCTTGCCGCGGACGGCGGTGAGGAACGTGGCGGCATCGAAGTACGGGAGGTGGCACCGGCGGCGGATGGCTGCCACCGCCAGTCAAGGAAGCCGGTGTCCGGGCGTCCATTGCGGATGCAGCCCTCGCTGGGCGCAACCGTGCACTGCGAGGCGTTGTAGCGCCGGGCGTGCCCTGGCGCCGAAACCCACTGGCCCTCCGAGTAGTCGCAGACGTCTGTCGACGATGCTGCTGCTGCTGCTGCTGCAACGAAGAAGAAGCACATGATTCAGTACTAGCACAGGAGCGCAGAGGATTGGGGAGTAAGCCGAGGAGGCGCTCGCGTACCTTGGTTGTAGGTGCTGGCGATGTACTGGAGCAAAGGCGCGCCGTGTGGGGAGCAGCAGAGGAGGTGGAGGAGAGCCAAGCATACAAGGGCGCAGACGAGCCAGGCAAGACGCTTCTAGGGCTGCCAAACGTCCTCGTCATCATCTCGTTGCCTTTTAGTACCACAGTTGCACCACACGGCCTCGTATGTATCGAGCTTCTATGTTGCAGCCAGGCTTCAGGCCGATATATGTATACACAAGATGGTACTGGTGTAACGTGTGAAGAGATCATGCATGGAGCGCTAATCATATTCACAAGCTTAAACTGCTGCTATTAGCTCGTAATGCTCCACCGCTAATTAAGTAGCATTCCTTACTCTATCTTTTGGCAACGCCGATACTCGTGCGTCTATACAATTCGGAAGTCAATGACTTGCATAGTTGGTTAATACGGCCGTAGATGATGAGAGTCGTGTTGTGCGGTCAATCGTAAACTTTTTTCTTTTCCCTATACACGCATTACTTCTGACTTTTGATTTTAAAAAAAGACGGAGCTAGGTCTATGCCTCGTTAGCTCATTCATTGATTAAGAGGAGAGGAGGCACCATGCGACGGAAAGGACCCGACGTGGATGATTCATGCATGTCCTGTAACGCAATCTTGTTAACCGCAATCAAAATAGCACACGCTCAACTTGAATGTAATGTGAATTTTCTAACCACAAGCTAGCTCTCAAACTAACAAAGATTAATTCCCCATACACTTTGCAGGGGCAAAAAATGAAGTAGTTCCTACGTAGAGCTAGTTACATCAGTTGTTGGCTCAAGAAATTCCGTACATCTCTATTGTCAAGCATCAGGTCCATTGTTGGCAGTTTGATGACACAAAATATGCCTTGTTGTGACTATTCTCCACCATGATGCAGGGAACCAGCGTCCCAGTACAAGTGCGGGGTACTATCTTCTCTTCTCTTCTCTTCTTCCTATCTAAAAAGAACGATTTGTTCCTAGTCTGTCACTCCGACGTTTCGCTCGAGGTTTTTGTCCATCCTCCCTCCTGCTCCTCTCTGTTCGTCGCGCATGTGATTAAATGGGCCAAGCCCACCTCCGCTCCCTCCGCCTCCGCTTTCTCGCCTCCCCACAAGAAAACCCAAATCCCATCTCGTTACCCTTCTCCTTTTTACTTGACCGTGGCGGCGGAGCTACATCGAAGTTCGCCGGTGGCATGACCAGCAAGACCACGACGGTAGCTGGAGGGCAACGGAGGTGACCGGCTGACGTAACCTGTTTTCTTGCCCTCCTCTCCTGTGCGGCGGCGATTATGCATGAGCACGCGGATCCCAGCATATACACTGAAGGGGCTGAGAACGAACGGTCTTGAACACGCTGGGCGGCCGTTACTTGAGGTCATCGGCAGGGGCCGCTGAACTGCAGCGCATCTGCCCTCTCAGATCTCGGCTAAGGCCGATTTGCAGATGGACAACATGGACCATGGTGGGCGGCAGATGATTAAGTGGGATTGCTTATGAAGATGACCCATCCTGGAAATCTAACGTTTCTCCATCCTAAATTTGCTCTTCATTTTTTGGGTCCGGTCTTATTTGCTTGCATTTTCCCATCTCGATTTGCCTATACTGAACTACCGTGTTGCAGGTTTGTACAACTTCCACATGTTACAGTTGTAACTACAACTAGATCATATAGGCGCACGTTGCCATGCCCGTCCATTAGGAATGTAGATGTTTATGAAATTTTAGTCTTTGTAATTATTTTGTAAACTGTTATGAACTTAGTGCTGTAATTGGGCTGCTGGACTGATTTTCTAAGACAGTTTAACGTGGCATTAGTATGCCAATGTTGTTTGTAGTTGCTCAGCTTTTTTAGATAAAGGAAAATATATTAATCAGAGATACCAAATACACCCAGCCTCTGCACCAATTCAATATCAAGAGTAAGTCAATGATATCGAAGATGCACACAGCCAAATTATTGGAAAGGTAAACAAAAAATAGAAACTGGAGCAAGAAGGATAACTGGATCTTACACATGAATTACTCTACACAAAATAAAGCACCAGATAGTTTGACCATAAGGCATGGGGCTACAAGCTAGAAATCAGCTTTGCTATTTTCTTCTTACTAAAATATTCAATAACATCTTCGTAGCTGTAATTTTCCAAGAGATTATTGGCAAGCTGGTCATCTTCCATCTTATTGCGCAGCCTTGTTTTGATGATGTTCATACTAGAAAATGCGCGCTCAGCACTTGCTGTCGAAGCTGGCAGTGTAGTGAGCAAGCGGAGTAACCTTTCAAACTAGAGGCAAGAAAGAGGATCGAGAATGGACGCAAACTCAAACACGCCATGGCTGAATGCTCACAAAAAGCACGCATACATATTTGACCGATGGAGCAAACACGCATGAGAGATGGACACACTTTTATTCCTCCAACACGAATTTATTCATCATGACCACCGAACCAACATGTACTATACATGCTGGCTATCAACACCGCGCAACAAGAGCAATTAACAAGTCTAGCAAACACTACTACGGCACTCAACGAAGTTACTTACGACCCTCATCGATTGTGTTGATAACGTTATGTGTTGTTCCTTTTAGCAGGAGAGAAATAGAAAATGAAATTTCAACAAATATATAATCATATATGCTTGCGCTCTTTTTATATGTGTGTCAGCATACGGATTTTTCGCTGATGTCTAGCTAACTTGAAATTTTCCTTGCAGAGTGCCGCACCCGGATATCGATCACCTTAAGCTCAAAATAAAATAAAAATACATGCACCATGTCTAACTTTGTTTGCCTTTGACTTTTCATTTCATCAAATTGCGACAACAAATCTTTTTAATTCGAACAATGTATAGTTCCAAAAATATTGTGAACATGCCAGTTTTATCGAAATTCAGTTAAAATATACAAGATTTGGGTCAAGCCAATGCATGATCCTGAACCTTTTGGTGATGATGAATTGTTAGGGGGATTAATTGCCTGATTGCACGGAAATTAGAGGCAAGAGAGAGGATCGGGAATGGACGCAAACTCAAAACACACCATGGATGGATGCTCACAAAAAGCACACACATATGTATATTTGACCGAGCAAAACACGCATGAGAGAGATGGACAAACTTTTATTCATCCAACACGAATTTATTCATCATGATCACTGATCCAGCATGTACTATATATGCTGGCTATCAACACCACGCAAGAGCAATTAACAAAGGCTAGCTAGCCGACCCGAGGGATCTGGGCGACAGTGTCGGCGAAGACAAGGACGCGGTTAATCACGAACTCCTCGGTCGGGCGACGATCGCCGACGGGGAACACGACGATGTTGGCGTCGGGCTTGTCCTTGAGGATGATCTCCTTTGCCTCCTTGATGGTCTTCCCCACCACCTCCGGCCAGGCCGTCCTCTTCTCGCCGCCGGTGGAGCTCATCGTCGTCGATCGCGCTGGTTTAGGGTGATCAACCAAGCCTGATCGATGTGTTGTATGCGGTGGGTGTGGAACTTATGCATAACACAGTGGTCGAGATATGTATTTATAGTGAGATTATGAGCGGTTGGTAGCACGTACCACGTGCAATTGCATTCACGGTGTCCTTAGTGGATGCATGCATGTGGTAATTAGGTCAAACAAGCAGCCTATTAGCACGCTGGTAGCTGACAAATTCATGAGGGTTTTATCGACTACTTGATTCCACGTAAGCTATGGATATTCGTACGTGAGTTAAAAGGAAACTAGGCAACTTAGCGCGGCATATGCCGCGTGTCTGAAGAAAAAACACCGAGGCGTAGAAAATTCAAATTTGTAAATGTCCGCATTCAAAAGTTGTCTAGATTTAATTTTGTTCAAATCCAAAAAAAAACTTTACACTTATGAGTTGTTGACATTTTTAAGGTTGTTAAATTTGGGAGGTTGTTCATATTAAAATTTGTTTGACGTTTGTTAATCATATGCTATAAATAGTCAGTGTTTATTTTTGTAGTCGTGCTATTTTTTTTGTTGTATTTGTAGTTACCACGGTGTAAAGAATTCAAATTTGAAAATGCCCACATCCAAATGTTTTTCGGATTTAAATTTGGTGGAAGTCAAAAAAAGTTTGTATTTGTGAGTTGTTCAAATTTCGGAAATTAGTAGAAGTGGGAATTTTTCCATATTTAAATTTTGCTTACGTTTCTTAAATGCTCGGATTTGAAATGCATTCAAAGTTCTAGAATATTGAAATATGGAATTTGATCAACGGCATAAATAGCCAACATTTTTTTTTTGTGGTTCTGTTGATACATTATGATTGAACTGTCGTCAGAAAGAAATACCGTCATGTCGTTGTGAGAAATTGTTGTTTTGATTAAGTTTAAAATCGAAATAACATTTTACACATTTTACAGTTGCGACGTAAAATATTTTCGAAAGACTCGAATAATACAGTCGCGAAAAGCTGAAAGAATATATTTATACTGAATTAGAATTTGTTGTTTTAAGTATATGCGAATGTTCAGCAATTTGAAATATTTTTCAGAAGCTGCGTAACTAATATGAAAAGTTGTATTAATTCTTGTAATTAAAACTTTGCAAAGTTGTTTAAACATGCAGGAAAATGTGTTAGCTACATTTTTATTGGATTAAATTGCTGTTAGAAGAAGAAATATCGTTGCATCCTTCTTAGAAATCGTTGCTTTGGTTAAGTTCTATATCAAAATAATATTTTACAGGTTCACCATAAAATATATTTGGGAAAAACACGAGTACTACATTCGGAAAAGACTGCAAGAATATAGGTATACTAAATTAGTATTTGTTGTTTGGAATGTGCCCGAATATTCAGCAATTTTACAGTTTTTTCCCCATAAGATGCATAATTAGTATTTGGAAGTTGTATTAGTTTTTGTAATTATTTTTGTTAAAGTTGTGTAAGCATGCAAGGAGATGTGTTAGGTGTAAAGATCTCTTTTTTCTACAAATTTTGGTTTTTTTGCATTTTTTTGAATTACGGTTTGGAGGTTATGAATTTTACAATTTTTGTTTATTTTTTTGTTTTGTAAAACGTGCATCCAGGGACTGACAGGTGGGGCCGTGCTGACGTATATATATGTAAAATAACTCCATAATTTAAGTATATATATTGTGTGTGTATTTGGTAAATTTAAGTTAAATCATTTACCTCTAATATGTTAGCTAAATTGAGATTGTAAAATATGTTTTATGTTTTGCCATAAGTGGTTTATTTCAAATTATAATTAGAGGAAAATACATTATGATTGTCCTGGAATAATCACTAATCTGAGTATTTATTAAATTTAATTACATATTTGGAGAGAGATTAATTATATTATCTCTAAATGTAAATCATTGTGAAATGTTTTAATATGTTTGTATTTTGGTTTAACTATTAATCAAATTAAGTCCATAGTTGGAGGAAGTAAATTTGTATTTGCTTCAAATATGCATGTAATCAAGTTTTTTTGTTTTCAAATTTAAATACATAATTAGAGGGAATTTAGTCATATTACCTTTGACATGTTAATTAAATTGAAATGGTAGAATATGTTTTCTTTTGTGACTTAAATATTCTATTTAACTTCGTTTCCGAACTAAATACATTATGGTTATATCGTAATATTAACCCATTTGAGCATATTTAGAGACATTTTTTTATTTTCTGTAACCTCGAACTGTTTTTGAAGTGGTATAATATTTGTATTTTGTATTAAATAGTTATTTTAGCTACCTAAGTAATTAGTAATTTGTGGTACTTTTATGTTGATATTTTTGGGCCCATGCTATAAATGGGCAGCTGTATTTTTTTTTAAATCGTTTTGATGAGTGTTTTATTTTTTTTGTGGTGAGTTGAAGTTATTGTTTCAGCGGCATTTAGCAGTTTTGCAAAATGGTTTAAATACCGTAAAACAATATAGATGAAGCGTTTAAAATGATGTAAAGCATGTTTTATTTTAGAATTTGGTTTGTGATTGAAATATATTTGGTTGGAAAATAATTTTTTAACGCGGCGTCATGCCGCGATTTTGTTAGTTCGTATTTTTTATAAATATGTAAGATAACTCCATAATTTAAGTATATATATTGTGTGTGTATTTGGTAAATTTAAATTAAATTATTTACCTCTAATATGTTAGCTAAATTGAGATTGTAAAATATGTTTTATGTTTTGCCATAAGTGGTTTATTTCAAATTATAATTAGAGGAAAATACATTATGATTGTCCTGGAATAATCACCAATCTGAGTATTTATTAAATTTAATTACATATTTGGAGAGAGATTAATTATATTATCTCTAAATGTAAATCATTGTGAAATGTTTTAATATGTTTGTATTTTGGTTTAACTATTAATCAAATTAAGTCCATAGTTGGAGGAAGTAATTTGTATTTGCTTCAAATATGCATGTAATCAAGTTTTTTTGTTTTCAAATTTAAATAAATAATTAGAGGGAATTTAGTCATATTACCTTTGACATGTTAATTAAATTGAAATGGTAGAATATGTTTTCTTTTGTGACTTAAATATTATATTTAACTTCGTTTTCGAACTAAATACATTATGGTTATATCGTAATATTAACCCATTTGAGCATATTTAGAGACAGTTTTTTTATATTTTCTGTAACCTCGAATTGTTTTTGAAGTGGTATAATATTTGTATTTTGTATTAAATAGTTATTTTAGCTACCTAAGTAATTAGTAATTTGTGGTACTTTTATGTTGATAAATATTAACTTATTTCGAACTGGTATGATATGTTCATGTTTTGTGTTAAATAATTAATTTAGCTCAATAATCAAAGGGGAAAATATTTCGAGCAGTTATTAGATTCAATGTGAAACCAAATCATAGGTAGAAGAAATGAGTTTGCATTTTTTCTTGAAATATTCGTCTTATTAAACATTTTTTGAATGCAATGTTTATTATAATTTTGTACAAATTTGCAGAATTTGTTCTGATTTGATTTCAAATTAATGGGAAGTTTGGAAATGAAATTGCATTTTATCGAAGTATTAATCTAATTAAACATTTTTTGAAATGCAGTGTCTATTTTATTTTTTATAAATTTGTAGAGTTTGGTCTTAATTCATTTTGTTTTGTTGAGAAATCTCAACAGTTTTGAAAAATAAAAAGCCGTCGGCGCCGCGGAGCTCGCGCTCGTGCAGCGGCGCATCCACCCGGGCTGGGATCGCGCGGATCTGCTGGCGGGCGTCGAGGTGAACCGGACGGGCGGCGCGGCGGACCATTTGATCGCCGAAATCGCCGGCGGCGACCAAATCCGTGGCCGCGCAGGCGCAGCATGGCGAGGCCGAATCCGCGGCGATTCCGGCTGTCCCGGCACGCTTTCGCCGGCGAGATTGGAGAGGACGCGGCGGCGGAGCCTGCTGCGTGCTCTGATTTGACCGGGGAGGCGCGGAACGACGGCGTCGCGCGATGGCGGCGACGGCGATCTCGGGCCATCACGGGAGAAGAAGGAGGAAGGGGGATATGCGGTGCGCGTTTTGCAGAAAGGTCCCTAGGGTTTCTTCGAATTGCAAACAGGCCCTCCAGTGAAGAAAGCTGGACAGGATTGTTCTTTCTCGAGTTGGAGGTACTTTTTTAAAAAGTTGTCGCGTCAAAATCGTGCGCGCGGGTGACCGGGTGGAAACCGGGGCGACCGGCTGGCAACCGGGTGACGTGGCGAGCTCTGATTGGTAGAAAATCAGGCCGCCACTATAGCGCCCGTTTTGGGGCAGGCGTGGCTATTTTCTGGCCGTCCGATCGCGCGGATTGGACGGCCCAGATTTTGGTGCCACGTGGCTCGCGGGAGGGGGGCTGAAGTTTACCATCCTTTATATATTAATCTATTTGAACGTGGAGATGGAATCAGAAGCGGATATTGGAGGATATGCTCGGAAAGAGTGTGTCTTGCACATGGACACCAGTGCTCTCGTTTTGCAAAATCATAATTCCGTGTCTCCAAAAGATTAATGAAAAATTACAGCTACGTATAAACATCTACAACGGACACTGCAAATTTCGTAAGAAAATACATAATATTTTGGGCCAGAGAAAAAGACAATTTTTCGCCCAAAATTAGAGATTTTTCCAACAATTTTCCTTTTTTTCTATAGCCAAAACAGAATGCCTTCTTCATGAAAACTTTGAAAAAATATACAACGAATGTATACATGGCGGCTGGGTTCACACAGCCCCGTGACGACCAAGATAGAAGCGACCGGAGGCCGGATGATCGCCGGAACAGTCGAGACCGCGAGCAACGAAGAAACAGCTACAAGAGGCAATAGTGGCGAAAGCCGCGTTCCAGTGCACAAAACGAGCGATCATTCGATGCCAAGGTGGATGATTATTGCAGATTCCACCTGTTCAAAGGGGAGGATGGAAAATTGCGCTCCAATCACTCGTTGAAAAATTACAGAGAATTTGACCAATTAGCATCTGAATACATGAATCTCAGAAAGGCACTAGCCGCACCCGCACCTCAGCCAAACACTGTACCTGCTCTAATGGCACCGCAAGCACCACCACCATAGCCCGCCGCAGGCGGACATGTTGCAGGTGCTATACACCCGTACCTCGGGTAGAGGATGATCGATACCCACAGCCTCAAGAGCAGATGTACATGATACAGAAGGGTCGTCCCTTCAACAGGCAGCAAAAACTACTCACTCGACAGGTGAACATGGCCGTCATGGCACCCCTCGCTGTTCCTAAATTTTTGAAGGGATCTGAGACTGCCATAACCTTCAGCCGGGCGGACCACCCCCAGCTGTAGTTTGACCAGGGCACACCGCTCTAGTACTCGACGCACAAATTGGAGGCTACGCCATGACCAAGTTCTTCATGGATGGAGGCAGCGGCATAAACATCATCTTCGCGGACACACACCACAAAATGAACAAGTCAGTCGAAAATCTCCCAAAATCCACAAATACCTTCCACGGTATCGTCCTCGGCAAAGCAGTCAGCCCAGAATGCACAATACAACTCGACGTCACGTTCGGGGACAAAAGTCACTTTAAGACAGAATCAATCGAGTTCGAGGTCGTCGACTGGAAGTCACAATACCATGCCATACTTGGACGCCCAACGTTCGCTCGATTCATGGCAGTGCAACACTATGCGTACCTCAAGTTAAAGATGACAGGACCAAAAGGAGTCATCACTGTCAATGGAAACTTTCAAAGGTCCGATGCTTGCGACCGCGAGTTCAGCAAAATGTCTGAGATGTTCGGCATGGAAGAGACACTCGCTGATTTAGCGATCTCCAACGACCGGACACTCATGCAGGAACACAAAAAATTGGCAGTCGACAGAGCGTTCAATGCAACAAATGACACAAGGTCACATCAGGTGCACCCGACCGATCCGTCCAAGACAGTCAATGTATCGTCGAGTCTACCTATCGCATAGGAAAGCGCGCTCGTCGAATTCCTCCGTGAGAACTGGTAATATTTGCGTGGTGTCCAGCCGACATGCCAGGTATTCCCAGGAAATTCGCCGATCACTCTCTCCAACTGCTTCCAGATGCCAAACCAGTAAAACAAACAATGCGCCGCGTCTCCGGCGCAAAAAGAACCGCGGTCGAGTCTGAGGTTGACAAACTACTCCCGGCAGGTTTCATTAGAGAGATCAAGAAATCACAATGGGTGGCCAACCCCATACTTGTAGAAAGAAACATAAAGATATCCTTCGGATGTGCGTGGACTTCACAGCCCTCAACAAATGCTGTCCAAAGGATCACTTCCCGCTGTCTCGAATCGACCAGATCATCGACTCTACCGCCGGATGCGCACGCCTATCCTTCCTGGATGCTTACTCAGGTTACCACCAGATAAGGATGAAGGTAGAAGATGAAGAGAAAACGGCGTCCATAACCTCACTCGGGGTCTACTGCTTCACAACCATGCCCTTTGGGCTAAAAAATGCGGGTGCAACGTACCAGCACATGATGCTAGACTGCCTCAAAAAGCAGATCGGACGAAACGTCCAAGTCTACATGGATGACATTGTCATCACAACGAGGGAATAAAACACACTACTCGACGACCTGAGAGAGACGTTCGCCAACCTCAAGCGTTTCCACATCAAGCTCAATCCTAAGAAGTGCACGTTCAGCGTACCAGCCGGGCAGCTCTTGGGATATCTAGTCTCAGCCAAGAAATCGAGGCGGACCCGAAGAAAATACAGGCCATCTGACAATGCAAAGGACTTCAAAGCTTCATGACGTACAAAAATTAGCAGGTCGAGTGGCGGCGCTCAGCCGCTTCATCAGCAAATTAGGCGAAAAAGCACTACCGTTCTATCAACTGATGAAGAAAGCAGACAAGTTCGAGTGGACGCCGGAAGCCGAAGCAGCTTTCACGGATCTCAAGCGAGTCCTCACAAACCCTCCAGTCCTCGTCGCACCTAAGGAACGAGAACCGCTATACCTATATGTCTCGGCTACAAACAGGGTGGTGAGTACCGTACTAGTGGTTGAACGCATGGAGGAGGGACACGCCCAAAGCATACAACGGCCAGTCTATAACTTGAGTGAGGTCCTCTCCATATCAAAATAGCGGTACCCGCACTATCAAAAAATGGCCTATGCCGTGTTCATGTCATCAAGCAAATTGACGCACTACTTCGCAGAACACCCGATCACTGTAGTGAGTAACTCAGCGATCAGGGATATTCTCACAAACCCCAACGCAACTGGGAGAGTCGCAAAATGGCTCATCGAGCTAGGACCAAGGGACATCAGGTATGATCACCCGAAGGCCATCAAAGCACAAGTCTTACCCGAATTCACCACCGAGTGGATAGAAGCCCAGTTGCCTGGAGCGCCAGATGTGTCCAACTCATGGACCATGTACTTCGACGGGTCCAAGAAAAACGAAGGTGTAGGCGCAGGTGTCATCTTCATATCACCAAAAGGAGACAAGCTTCGCTATGTCCTGCAAATGGGATTCGAATTACCATTAAACAACGAGGCCGAGTACGAGGCCTTGATCCATGGCATGCGGATGGCCAAAGCTCTCGGGTGTACTCGATTAATGATCTACGGTGACTCGAATCTGGTGGTACAACAAACAATGAAAGCCTGTGACGCCATAACAGACAACATGATCGCCTACCGCGACCTGTACAACATAATGGAGGGCAGCTTCGAAGGCTGCGAGTTGCGGCACATAGGGAGAGAAAGCAACGAGAAGCAGACATGCTAGCCAACCTAGGCTCAACCAAGGCGCAAGTTCCACCTGGTGTCTTCCTCGAGCGCATTGAGCACAGATCAATCAAGGAAAAACGGGCACCTCCTACATCGACCGCACCAGCCAAGAAAAACACCCAGCACAGAGGACCCGCCAGTCGAGGTACTCCTCATTGAGCCAACTTGGACTCAACCTTTCCTGGCATACATACTCCGCAACGAGCTACCTGACGACATAAGTACGCAACACGGCCCTGGCTCGCACAGCTGTCTACCAGCAGGACCTCCGCAACTACCAAGCCGTCGGCTGCGCACCAGGTCCTTCATGGTTGGTGACCTGGTTCTTCGGCTGAAGCAGAAGGGTGCACAAGCTCGCCTACCCATGGGAGGGACCCTTCATCGTCACCGAAGTTATCGATGGTGGCGCGTACAGATTGAAGCACGCGAAGACAGGAGAGCTCTCCCACAACCCTGGAACATCGCGCAGCTGCGCCTTTTCTATGCTTAGGATGCTCAGTTCATAAATGTAATAGGCGATATGTCGGATAGCTACAGGTTTCACGACGCGCTCTTTCCTTACCAGGGTACCTAAGGGGACTGGAAGGTTTTTAATGAGGCGACTGATTGATGACGTGGATCACACGTTCGTTGGGAGTCCCCAAGAGGAAGGAATGAAGCAGTGTAGCAGCAGTTTCCCTCAGTATGAAACCAAGGTTTAATCGACCAGTCGGATCAAGAAATCATTTCTGAAAGTTGTCAGTGGCGCGCTGACGTGGAACCTGCACATAACACAATCAAACTATTTGCCCCTACGAAACAGTGAGGTTGTAAATCTCACCGGCTTGTGGAAATAAAGGATTAAACGTATGGTGTGGAAAACAGTAGTAAATTGCAAAGAATGAAAAGGAACAATGTTTGCAGTTTGTTGTATTATCAGTGTAAAAGAATGGACCGGGGTCCACAGTTCACTAGTGGTGTCTCTCCATAAAAGATAACTAACATGCTGGGTGAACAAATTACAGCTGGGCAATTGACAAAATATTGAGCGCATGACAATGCATATATATGACATGATGATTACCATGATATTCATGTGGGCATTACGACAAAATACATAGACCGTTATCCAACAGCGTCTATGACTAATAATCCACCTCCAGGTTGTCATCCGAGTTCCCCGTTGGTATTAAGTTGCAAGCAACGGATAATCGCATTAAGTAATGTGCGTAATGTAAACAAATGCATTAGACCTAACGGCGCACCCTTAAGCTAAGCATCGGTTATTTTATCCCTAGTGGCAACAGCACATCCACAATCTTAGAAGTTATTGTCACTCTCCCAGATTACCGGAGGCATGAACCCACTATCTAGCATAAATACTCACTCTTGGAGTTACAAGCATCTACTTGGCCAAAGCATCTACTAGTAACGGAAAGCATGCAAGATCATAAATAACATATAAGATAGATTGATAATCAACTTGACATAGTATTCATATTCATCGGATTCCAGCAAACACAACATGTAGCATTACAATAAGATGATCTTGATCATGATAGGCAGCTCACAAGATCTAAACATGATAGCATAAAGTGGAGAGACAACCATCTAGCTACTGCTATGGACCCGTAGTCCAAGGATGAACTACTCACGCATCACTCCGGAGGCAGACATGGTGATGTAGAGCCCTCCGGTGATGATTCCCCTCTCCGGCAGAGTGCCGGGAAGAGCTTCTGAACCCTCCCGAGCTAGGGTTGACGGCGGCGGCGTCTCTGGAACTTTTCGTGGATAATGGCTCGGGTATTTAGGGTTTTCGCATCGGGATGAATAAATAGGCGAAAGGGCGGCGGCTGGAGACGCACGTGGGCCCCACACCACCCCATGGCGCGGCAGGGGGGCCCGCGTGGCCCCCATGGTGTGGCTGCCTCGTGGCTCCCCTCCGTCTCTCCTTTGGACTCCGTATACGTGTTGAAAAAATAGGAGGTTCGTCCAAATTTCGTCCAATTCCGAGAATATTTCCAGACTAGCTTTTTGGAATAAAGACAGCAGAAAACTGGAACTGGCACTGTGGCATCTTGTTAATAGGTTAGTCCCAGAAAATGCATAAAAATGCTATGAAGTGTATATAAAACATGTAACAATTGGTATAATATCAACATGGAACATCAAAATTATATACGTTTGAGACGTATCAAGCATCCCTAAGCTTAGTTCTACTCGTCCTCGAGTAGGTAAAACGATAAAAAACAAAATAATTTCTGAGGTGACATGCTACAATCATAATCTTGATCAAATAGTATAGTAAAGCACATGTTATGAATGAAGTGATCCAGGTCAATGGTCTATAGTTTGCTAGCAAGTAGATAATGAGCAAACAACTGAATCATATAAGCAAAAACTTTTCATGAATAGTACTTTCGAGACAAGCATCAAAGAGTTTTGCATAAGAGTTAACTCATAAAGCAATAGATTCTAAGTAAAAGGTATTTAACCAACACAAAGGAAGATTTAAGCTTTAGCAATTGCTTTCAACTTTCAACATATATATCTCATGGATATTTGTCAACACAAAGCAATATAATAAGTGCAATATACAAGCATATAAAAATTGTTGCACCAAAGTTGACACTAGTGTTTGCTTCTAAGATAGAAAGAAGTAGGAAAACTGACTCAACATAAAAGTAAAAGAAAGGCCCTTCGCAGAGGGAAGCAGGGATTAAATCATGTGCTAGAGCTTTTTAAGTTTTTGAAATCATAAAGAGAGTAAAAATAAGTTTTGAGAGGTGTTTGTTAATTGTCAACGAATCAGAAAATGGAAAGTACAATATGACCCCTGCCAACCAGACTTTTAAGAGCGGCTCCCATGAAGGACGTTATTTCTACCAGCAAGGCAGATCATCCCTCTTTCTCTTTTGTTTACACATGCAGATATTTCACTGTTTGTCATTGCTTGGCTAATAAATCAGGGCAAAAATGTGAAGAGAATTAAGCGGTTAAAGTTGTAATTAATTGGGACTGGGCACCCCATTTGCCAGCTCTTTTTGCAAAATTAATGGATAAGCGGATGTATATGCCGCTAGTCTGGTGGTAAAGTCTGTTTGACAGTTGACATAAAGACATCCACCCCGTCCTCATGAGCTTGGTAAACATTGACACAAAATAGGAGTAATAATTTTTGAATAGTTTAAAGGTAGCACATGAAAATTTTACTTGGAATGGCAAGGAAATACCACATATAGGTAGTTATGGTGGACACAGATGGCATGGATTTTGGCTCAAGGTTTTGGATGCACGAGAATCATTCCCTCTCAGTACAGATTTAGGCTAGCAAGGTTATTTGAAGCAAACACAGGATATCAACCGACACAGCAAGACTTGTATGAAAACATATTGCATGCATTATAAGACTCTAAACTGTCTTCCTTGTTAACCAAACCTTTTACTAGAAAATATCTAGACCTTAGAGATACCAATCATGCAAACCAAATTTCAACGAGCTTTACGGTAGTTCTTCATTAATAGGTTTTAACTACATGATACAAAAGCTTAAACATGAACTACTTGATAACTCAAAACAATTGACAAGTATCAAATTATCCAATACAGTGATCCACAAGAATATGTAAGCTTTTCCATTATACCATCTACCACATGCAACATTTTCTGTTCCAACCAAACACCATTCAATTTATTTCAACATAAAATCTCCAAACAATTATAAGTGAAGCAAGAGAGTACTTCTTTAAAAGAACTAACAGTTTAGAATAAGAGATGCATGCAAAAGAATAGGAGTATTCATATGAAAAAGCGGAGCGTGTCTCTCTCCCAATCAGGAATGCTGAGGTCCAATCAAGTTGACCATAAGAAAAATAAAATACTGAAAATAAAAGCACACAGACGCTCCAAGTAAAGCACATATGATGTGAAAGAATTAAAATATAGTTTCACTAGAGATGATCTGATAAGTTGCTGATGAAGAAGAGGATGCCTTGGGCATCCCAAGCTTAGACGCTTGAGTCTTCTTGAAATATGCTGGGTGATCCATGTTAGCATCCCCAAGCTTAAGCTCTTCACTCTTCTAGATCACATTATATCATCCTTCTCTCTTGACCCTTGAAAACTTCCGCCACACCAAACTCAGAGTAATTCTCATTAGAGGGTTAGTGCACAATCAAAAACTCACATGTTCTATAAGGACACAAACATGACCGTTACTTTTAACATTAACTACTGCCATTGATGTTATGTGAAGCTCTTCACCCTAAAAAAGAATTCCACTCAACACTAGTAAAAGAGATAATGCGAAAAATAAAAAACATAATCTGTCTAAACAGAATAGTCCGTAAAGACGAATTTTTTCGAGGCACTTACGTTGCTCAGATCGAAAACCTTTAAACTAACGAAAGATGCGTACATATCTAAGGATCACGCACAAAAATTTGCAGATTTAAATAATGTTTCTGTGATTTTACAGAAGTAAAACGGTGAACAGCAGAAATCTGTTCCTATTAGGGGCAATACTTGGCACAACAATGCAATAAAATTAGGATACAAAGGAATTATTACAACGATGATGAGTTGATGTGCATGAAGTGGATGAAAGGTATGACACCTTTGCCGTGCTTATGTGGACTTTTTAATAACAGCAAGTGCGCACATCATAGTTTCTTTAACATTTAGGGAAGTGGTAGCAAATGCTTATCTTCTCCGTGTTCTAGTATGTTATATGATGATGCAAGTGAGATATTATTTAGTGACAACACTTGGCTGTGGATTGAGTAACTGTGACTCTAAACAAAGGTCTACGCATCCCATTGTGCTTGCTAAACTTGCCAACCAAAGAGAAAGTAAAAGAGTTTTTCAAATGTTAAACATGAAGTCATATGCTTGACAAGCTTAGGGGTTGGGAGTTAACTTATATGTGCTGACACATAGAAAGCTTTCAACATTGCACTAAATTACATTTAGTTGATATCATATACTTTTATTTATGGATGCTTATCATGGTGCCAAATAAATGCGGAAACTTAGTAAGTTTGAGGAGTGGGTATAAATGGCTAGAGAGACGCCTGGGCCGCCAACCTAAGCCATGCATCATTCATGGTGGAAATTTACAGCGTACCAAACTGAACATTCAGTGATGCACTTCATAATAAAAAGCTTCACAAATAGTAAATAAAAGAGTGCTGAGATTGTTCATTATCTGTTTGTCTTGTCGTTTTGACATGGGCTTGTTCCATGTCCTGGGACAAGAGGTACCCCAGTTGACGCTCTTGATGACGCTATTATTACTTGCAATGACTTAGAAACTTAAACTTGCTTTGTGGCCCGAGTTGAGTAACACCGTGGTGTAGGTACTCGTATTCACGGGGCATTAGGCTCTCAACCATTAGTTGGTCAAGCATATGAGTCATAATAGGGAACACCAAATGGATTGATAAAACTGAGAGAAAGGTTGTAAGCACAATGAGTTCACTAGTCAATAAAAGAAAGAATCGAAAGATCTCAAAAATCTTGACATGATTCAATCAAAAGCGATGCAAGAACCTTTGTCTATTTCTACAGTTGGGCAAACTCATCCAAGTGCTGACACTTCATGTTATTTCTCTTGCAACAAATATAAATGCTTTAACACTGATTAGATGCACCTTTGCTAGCATTTTGTTATTTGTTATGGAAGTTATGTGTGAATACTTGTTGGTATTAAACGGTGTTACATATGCAATGCAAAGTTCTTGTCAAAGTCTTTTTATCGCTTCTGCACTATGTTTGAGTTGTTCGAGGACAAAGAATGAGCTAAGCTTGGGGGAGTTGATGCACCTAAAATGCATCTACTTTTCCAATCACTTTGCTTCATAATTTGCTCCGAAATCTTCCCATATTTGAATAAAACTGATGAATCTGACGCTGTTTTTAGCAAAGTCTCTTTTTGGTTGTTTTTGCAGGAAATTAAATCAAAGAAAAATACCACGTCCATTTTTATGGAAAAGAAGGGCATCGTTCAAAAGATGGACATGAGGAAGCATCCGAGGGCCAAAAGAGTGGGCCCCACACGGCCAGATTCCCTGGCCGCGTGGGCCCACCCATCTGGGGCCTCGGGCACCGCCTCTCCTTCGGCTTTCACGTACCCCCTCATATATACGAAAAAGTGGCTGACCTAGAAGGGGAGGATTTCGTGAAACAGAGCGCCGCGCCACCACGATCTTCGTTTTCGGAGACAGATTGATCCAGGATTTCTCCCCCGGAGGAGGGATCCAGGCCGTCTTCACCGCCATCTTCACCGCCTTCATCTCCATCGACCATGAGCTCCTTCACCATCACCATGTGTGAGTAGTCCACTGTAGGCATATGAGGTGGATGGGGATTGGATGAGATTGATCATGTAATGATACCCGTTGTCCGAGATCTTAGGGGTTTATCTTGAGGATATTTTTGTATTGTGTTGATGCACTTATGCTATGTTTAATGCTTGCTACTAGGGCCCGAGTGGCATGATTTCAGTACTGAACTTATTTTGCCCCATCATATATTTGAGTTTGGTATTTATCTGCAAAGTGTATCACCTGCTATTATGTTGAACCTGCGAACCCTAAAAGTGACATATAGGGAAAACAAGGGGGAGATGTTTTAGTTTGAGGATTCTATGTGTTCATGAAGTGTTAATGCATTGTTCCGGGCTATTCGAAAGGGTAGACCTTAATTACCTGTAGTTCCAAGTTGGCCCCGGTGAAATGGGCAGGTAGGACAATAGATGTTGTGCAAATTTCTTGGTTAGTACGCACAACTATTTACGGAACACATACCTACATATATCGGAGTTAGAGATAAGTCCCATTGCTATTTGTATCTTATTATATGATCAATCTTATTCATGCAACACCCCGCTATCACCTCATGCCTACGTTTTAAATCTCTGAGTTACACTTTCACTTTTCCGGTGAAAACTGGGAAACCCTTGTTTACTACTGCTGTTTTATTTTGCTTGCTTGAATCATCCTACTGCCATAACTATCACTGCTGCAAGTTTATTGATATACAGGTGTGGTTGAGAGTGACGCCTCAATTGCTAAAGTCTTATTGGTATTCTTGTGTTCCCTTGAGTCGAACTATAAATTTGGGTAATACTTCCCAACGAAGATTTCACGATCCCCTATACTTGTGGGCATCAAGACATTTTCTGGCGCCGTTGCCGGGGAGCCTAGCTTTATTGGTAAGACAACTTGTTATCATTTATTTGCTGCACTTGCTTGTTCCCAACTATGGGAAAGGAAAAGAATACTCCGAAGGAAGTAAGGCCTTCAACTACTCGTAGAGGTACTGATTTGCCAAGTAGGCCAAACTTTTCACCTAATGTTGCTTCTGCTATTATTGCTAAGAAGAAAGAAAAATTTATCTAGTTCACCATTGTCTAAGATGTCTACTAGTATTGAAAATAATTTAATATGTGCTAGCGTAGACAAAGAAGTGACACCTGAAACATCTGAGATAACTGAAACATCTGAATTGTCTGAATTACCTGAATCTGCTATTGTTGAAAATGTGGAGTCTGAGTTGGAAGATATTGAATATTGTGATGATGAACATGAAACTTCTTCTGAGGAAGATGCATTTACTATGGCTTTTATGGATTCGAATTATGATAAATTGGATAAACTTGATAGCTATAAAAATTCTCCTCTTGATGATTATTTCCCTGTTACTACGAAAATGAATGCTCCAGCTATTAAAATTAAAGATAAAGATTATGAGTTTAGTGTTGATCCTGAAATAATTGAAAAAGCTGAGAAGTTTAAGTTTTATGGGAGAGATGATGAGTTTCCTTTTGAACACATTGCTGTTTTGCATGATTTATCTGTGCTATTTGGTAAAGATGAAATCCACCAACGCTATTATTTCTTAAAGTTGTATCCTTTTACCTTGGGAGGAAATGCTAAAACTTGGTATAATCATTTAGAACCTGGATCTATTACTAGTAAAGAGGAATGCTTGCAGCTATTCTATAATAAATATTTCCCTTCAGATAAGATCCATGGTTTAACTATTGAGATTAGCAACTTTTCATAGAAAGAGAAGGAGGATCTACCCCAAGCTTGGGGGAGGTGCAGTAAGATGGTTAGGAAATGTCCTACCCATGGCTTCGAGAGTAATGAAATACTTGATATATTTTACAATGGACTAATTGAAAACACTAGAGGCTATCTTGATAGTATTGCAGGTAATGTTTTCAGGGAAAGGACCGTTGATGAAGCAACTGAGTTATTGGAGACTATCTCTAGAAATTATGAAGATTGGAATATTAAAGAGATAGATGGAAAATAGATATTTCCAGAGAAGAAAGGAGGCATTCTTAAATTAAACAAAGAGACAATGAAAGAAGCTTCCAAGGCTATTAAAGAGAAGGGAATTAAAACCTCTCATCTCAAGGAATTATCTGAAATGGGTGTTAAACTTCCTATTGATCAACCAGGTTTTCCAATCCAAGTCAATGCTATTAGCTCTATGGAAGGTAATGAAAAGGTAACACCTCCTATTGATGTATCGTACATTAATGATTTTGCTTATTATAACAATCCTGAGGAGCATGATATAAGAATGAGTATTATGGAAAACTCTCATAAAATTAAATTTCTTCGTGAAAATTTAAATGCTAGTGTGGGAGAGGTTAGAAAAATTATTAAACATTGTGAGATGATGAATAATCAAGTTGAACAAATGGTTTCTCTTCAAAATCAATTGTATGCAAATCTTATTGAGAAGAAACAGGTTTGTGGAGTTAATACTAGAGGTGATGCAAGTACTCAGGATTCTGACTATCCTGAAGACCATCCCAAGAGGAAAAAGCAAGAGGCTCTCAAGAAGAAATCTTCTGCAGGAAAATCTCCCAATGAAAACGAAGATATTGATGATTCTCAAGAAAAAGATAAGGATATTTCTATTTCTGATGCTGAGACTGAAGATGATAATAATGAAGAAGAGGAATCATCTCCACCTAAAGAAGAACAACATGAAGCTGAAAATATTGAAGAACCTGAACCTCCTGAAAAAGAAGACCCTCAACCATCTATTGAGAAGAATAAAAGGAAGAAGCATCCAAATCAACAAAAAGGTAAAGAGAGGGATCCATGGGTACAAAGACCCATACATATCCCCAAGAGGTAATGAAATCTTTGGATGATGCTAGGTTTTAGAAATTTCTTGAGTTGATTAAAACTTTATGTTTGCAAATTCCTCTTGTTGATGCTATTAAAATTCCTCCATATTCAAAATATATGAAAGATATTGTCACTAATAAAAGGAAGATACCTACTGATGACTCCCAAGTGCAGGAGATCAATTGTAGTACCTTTCAATTAGAAAAGGTTGTCGAACCCACGAGGAGCTGAAGGTATTGGTTAGCAAGATTGATAAATAAAACAATAAAAGATGCAAGTGTTTTTGGTATTTTTGGTTGTATAGTTGCAATGCAGAAAATAAACAGTAGCAAGTCAAAGCTCTCAAAGAGAGAAAGCCCAATCCTCTTATGTGCAAGAGGACAAGGTCAAGTGATGTGTAACTTATATGTGGAAAACGTTCCCGAGGGCGGCATGGATATTGCTAGGCATAGAGATTTATTAAACAACACGTTGAATATCTTGTCAAGTTTTAATCTTCTTTGGACGGAGCCATTATTAGGTATAGCTAAATAAATAAACTACAACCCCTTATGATGGATCATGTGGCCAAGAAAATGACTGCACAAGAATTATTAAGACATAAAGTCCCACCATAGCATTACACTCTAAGGTCCCCGATACTAATACCCTAATAATATAACTTCATGATTCGGTCCCAGGTTTACATGTCCTCCCAAGTCTCCCTCAATTCATTATACTACGGTGTTTTCCTATGAGCCCATATAGGTGAAGTGTTGTGCAGTCGACATTCGCACAACACCATCATAGAATCACATAAAAGATAAACTCTTGACAAAATACCAACACATGTTATATATAAATCATTGCCAATTCATCCTATGCCCTCAGGAACATATGGGAACTACTCACAACGTGCAAACATGATAATATTCAGTGGCATAAGTGGTACAACATAATCTGAAAATATAACTTCACCACCAAATAATGACAAGTACTCAATCACTAATATGAATAGTAGCACAAGATAAGTATCTAGGGTATAGCAACTCTCAAACTACGAGGGGAACGGAGTGGATCACGGAGATGATGATGGAGATGGTGCTGTTCTTGGTACGGTGATGGTGTAGAGGCCTCCTCCCACGCAAGGGAGGAGAGGTGATGACGATGACGATGATTTCCCCCTTCTCCGGAGCTCCGGAGCAGCAGGATCTGATCCCTCTCGGAGGGAATCAGGAGTTTCGCCGCCGCCGCGGCCTCGGATGGACTTGGAAAGTTAGGGCGTAACTTTTCGGGGAGGACGAAGGCATCAATAAAAATCCCCAGGCGAGGAGGTGCCCGAGGCCCCACTTAGTGGGTCCCACGCGGCCAGGTACTTGGGCCGCGTGGGCCCACCCCTTTTGGGCCTCGTGGCTCTCCTCTCTTCGGTCTTCTTCCCTCTGCCTTTCTCCCGATGAAAAACTAGCTGGGTATTTTACCTTTTATTATTTGAGTCCCTGTAGCTCCTGAAACATTAAAGACAAGAAAAAGGAGGTTTTCTGCCTCCCAGAAATTAAATACCAAAATAGGGACTTTGTATGAAAGTCCCATAAATCCTCTAAAACATGTAAAAACAATGATATAACAATGCAAATAACATTCTAATATGATACTAAAAGTTGTATAAATGATGATATAAAATGCACGTATCAACTCCCCCAAGCTTAAACCTTTACTCGTCCTCGAGTAAGTAAGGACATAGATCATTACATGCATCAATGGACTTATGGTTGATAAATAAATACGAGCATTGTATCATCATCATATTCAGTTGCAATGTAAGATTATTGAACTAAAACTCATACACATGAGGGCAACATAAGTAGAAGCTCTAGCAATCACCCTTACTTTTGAAAGCAAATAACCATTATATGTTGGACAATTGAATCATACTATTTTCCACATGCTTTTGCTCTATAATGGCCATAGAGTATTGATGAAAATTTGAATATAAAAGGTGGACACTTTGGAAAGATATATATATGAGTAGAGGTAAAGCATGAATAAGTTTCATCCAACTTCTGCACTTCTCTACTTAAGTTAATGATTGTAATGTGGTAATCCTTGGTGTTAAGCTCTCATTCCCCTATCATAGCATCTTGAATGATTAAGTTTAAAGTGAAAGCAAATATGAGTAATGTGCTTGACAAAGTACAGGTTGAAAGTCTCATGCCCCTTGAATACAAGTACCTACTCCATGAAAACAAAGCAAGTTCAAGTTAAATATTATTGTAAGTAATAATAGTATCATTAAGAGCGTCAACTGGGGTACCTCTTGTCCCAGGATATGGAACAAGCCCATATCAAAATGACAAGACAAACAAACATAATGAACAATCTCAACACCCTATTTATTTACCATTGGATAGCTTTTTATTGTAAGGTGTATCACAGAAGGTTCACCATAGCATGTAAGTAAACCCATGGTAAGCATCCATAAACAAAAGTACATGATATCAACTAAATGAGATGATGTGCAATGTTGAAAGCTTGCCATGTGACAGCACATATGAGCTAACTCTCAACCAAAGACATTTGTCAAGCCCACAACATCATAATTTTAATCACAATGGGTCATGTTTTATCTATGCAATGAAAGTGTGCATCAAGTTCGTGAGAGCTATATAACCAACTTTTCCCATAACAATCAATAACATAAGCATTTTAATTCAGAGGTATAGATAACACAAATATCATGATAAACATACTCGGAATAGCATAAAGCTAATAGGTAGATATGGTGGACTCACTGGAAAAACTTTGGTTGAAGGTGTTGGAAACAAGTTTTTACTTGTTGGAATTTTTGGGCTAGCAAGAGGGAGAAAGTTGACCATCTAAATGCATGCATGAGTGTCCATAGAACTAACCATTCTCTTTACTCATTTTATAATGGGGTGATTCTACAATTGTCCAACACACTCAAGTTAATTAGGTTCAAGGCAAGATGTGACTGAAACTTCTAAATATGCCACGCTCATTTGCATGAGTGTTACCCATAAATCTCCAAACAAGGGAATCATGGATGACACCATACTTTCATATTCATTGATAAACCACAAGATAGAGATACATGATAATGCTCCATGAGCTCACACACGCCTAAGAGATATTGATAACTAAACGATAAAAGCAAAACACACCATGACTAGATAGATATGATAAACTAGTAGAGATAAAGACTAGGTGGAACTCCCCCAAGCTTGACGTCTTGCTAGAACCACTTCTGCTCTTTCTTGTCTTCATAATAATTATCTTCAAGTTTTCCAACAATGCTCATCATAAGGTTGTAGGCTTTTTCAAACTCCCTTGCAGCTTCTCCCAGTTTTTCCATGAGATTCTTCTCCACCGTCTCCTTGCAAGGCTTCCACTCCGGGCTTGGTACTTTAACATTAGGGATCTTACGATCCCATTCACCAGGATAGTTCTCTTGGGTGGCACGCTTGAATTCCCTGTCAATAAGAGTAGAAACCACGTTTTTGCTAGCAAGTGCGTGCCTAGGAGCCTTCCCTCCTGTGCTCATGCGAGCCGTCTGCCTCTTGTTTCCAAGAGACACGTTCACCCTCACACCAGCAACGGAGATAGGAGAAGGTGGTGCTGTTGCAATAGGTGCGATGTCGACGAAGGGCTTGTATTCTTTCTCTTCCGCTTCCTCCTTCTCCATCTCCTCCTCGTCGGGCTTGTAGTCTTCATCATCCGAGTAGTCCTTCCTCTTCCTATTCCTTCTCCATATGGACGTGGGGCTGTTGCCCTCGAGTTCATCATCATCATTGTCCATGGAGGAGCATTGGAAGGAGTCTCCCGAAGACACAGCAAAAGCAAAGATCGCTCGAGAACGCTCGGTGCGAGATTAGATCAACGAAAAGGGGTATATATTGACGGTTTTAGGTCAAGACGAAGCGTCGGAGTCGAAAACGAGACGGAACGGGACTCCGAGGGGCAAAAGGAGTGGGCCCACGCGGCCCAAGATTCTGGCCGCGTGGGACCCCTTGTTTCCTTCCTCGGGTCTCCGCTTCGTCCAGTTTTCTTGTCCCACACGTTAATTTCCATAAAAAATGACTTCCGTAAAATTTTACGCAATTCCGAGAAACTTTCCAACACAAAAGTTACCTATTATTGATTTTGGGTTTCTGAAACTGCAAAATTCTTCGCAATTACCTCCTCCGGTGTCTTTAAATTCAACTCCTCCACCTTTCCGATGAAGCTCTTTCCTGCAATATAATGTTTAAGGCGTTGTCCATTGACTACATGAGGTTTACCTTTCATATCACCGTGAAGACGGATAGCTCCTGAACGGTACACCTCCTGTATCACTAATGGTCCCTGCCACTTTGAAGCTAACTTTCCTGCAGAAAACTTGAAACGAGAATTGTACAATAAAACTTGATCACCTACTTTGAATTCTTTTTCTTAATTTTCTTGTCATGCCAAATTTTAACTTTCTCTTTAAACATTCTAGCACTTTCATAAGCTTCGTTTCTCCATTCATCAAGTAGGTTTAAATCAAGAATTCTCTTCTCTCCGCAGTTTAAAATCAAAGTTCAATTGTTTAATAGCCCATCTAGCATTATGTTCTAATTCAACAGGTAAATGACAAGCTTTTCCATAAACCATTCTATAAGGAGACATTCCCATAGGATTTTTAAAAGCAGTTCTATAAGCCCATAATGCATCATTAATTTTAGTTGGCCAATCAGATCTAGACTTATTCACTGTCTTCTCCAAAATGAGTTTAATTTCCCTATTACTTAATTCAACTTGTCCACTTGTTTGAGGGTGATAGGAGATGCAATTCTATGGTTAACATCATATTTTGCCAATGTTTTTCTAAGAATACCATGCAAGAAATGAGAACCACCATCAGTAATTAAAAACCTAGGAACACCAAACCTGGGGAAAATGATGTCCTTGAGCATCGTCATTGCTGTGGCATGATCTGCACTTTGGTTGGAATTGCTTCCACCCACTTTGTAACATAATCCACTGCAACCAAAATGTGAGTATGCTTTGTCTTTGACTCTGGGAAAGGCCCATAAAGTCAAAGCCCCAACATCAAATGGCTCAAGTGGCAAAGAATAATTCATAGGCATTTCATTTCTCCTACCAATATTTCCTACTCTTTGACATTTATCACAAGATTTAACATATTCAGCACAATCCTTAAATAAAGTAGGCCAATAGAAACCAGATTGTAATACCTTTGCACCTGTACGATCTCCTGCATGATGCCCTCCATAGGACTGTCATGACAATCTCTTATAATAGCCTGTTGTTCATGCTCAGGTACACAACGTCTAATAATACCATCCACACTTTTCTTATAAAGGAAAGGATCATCCCAAAAATAATGTCTAAGATCATAAAAGAATTTCTTTCTTTGTTGAAAGTGAAGTGTGGAGGTAAACTTTACCAACAATAAAATTTGCATAGTTGGCAAACCATGGTGATGCAACTTTAGCACTAGAAACATTAACAATTGCAAGTTGTTCATTAACAAAGCTATCATTAATAGGAATAGGATCATCAGGTATATTTTCCATTCTAGAAAGATGATCAGCTACTTGATTATCTTCCCCTTTCCTATCAACAATGTGTAAATCAAATTCTTGCAATAGAAGTACCCATCTTATTAATCTAGGCTTAGCATCTTTCTTATGCATTAAGTATTTAATGGCAGAATGATCAGTATGCAATGTGACTTTCGAATCAGTAATATAAGGTCTAAACTTGTCACAAGCAAATAGCACTGCTAAAAATTCTTTTTCAGTTGTGGCATAATTCCTTTGAGCAGCATCAAGTGTTCTACTAGCATAATAAATGACATTCAGTTTCTTATCAACACGTTGGCCCAAAACAGCCCCAACTGCATAATCACTAGCATCACACATAATTTCAAAAGGCAATTTCCAATCAGGAGGTTGAATAATAGGAGCACTTATTAAAGCATTCTTCAAAATATTAAAGGACTCAATGCAATCATCATTAAAAGAGAAAGGAACATCCTTTTGCAAAAGATTGGTTAGGGTTTTGATATTTTGGAGAAATCTTTAATAAACCTACGATAAAAACCTGCATGCCCAAGAAAACTTCTTATACCTTTGATGTCCCTTGGGTATGGCAGCTTTTCAATAGCTTCTATCTTTGCTGGGTCAACTTCTATTCCTTTTCCAGAAATCTTATGCCCAAGAACAATACCTTCAGTAACCATGAAGTGACACTTCTCCCAGTTTAAAACTAAGTGTTGGTCTTCACAACGCTGCAAAACTTTGTTAAGGTTGAACAAGCAATTATCGAAGGAAGTACCATACACAGAAAAATCATCCATAAAACTTCCATTATCTTTTCAATATAATCAGCAAATATAGCATTCATGCATCTTTGAAAAGTAGCAGGAGCATTACATAACCGAATGGCATTCTCCTATAAGCAAATGTACCATATGGGCAAGTAAAAGTGGTCTTTTCTTGATCATCCTTATGGACAGGAATTTGTGAGAAACCTGAATAACCATCTAAATAACAAAAGTGAGAGTGTTTAGATAACCTTTCTAACATTTGATCAATAAATGGCAATGGGTAATGATCTTTACGAGTTGCTTTATTTAACTTCCTGAAATCAATACACATCCTATAACCAACAACAGTACGTTGAGCCACAAGTTCATCCTCATCATTTGGAACAACAGTCATTCCACCCTTTTTAGGAACACAATGAACAGGACTAACCCACTTACTATCAGCTATGGGATAAATGATACCAGCTTCAATAAGTCTTATTACCTCTTTCCTTACCACTTCCTTCATTTTTGGATGGAGACGGCGTTGATAATCAACAACAGGTTTTGCATCCTCTTCCAAATTAATTTTATGCATACATAGAGCTGGGCTTATACCTTTAAGATCATCAAGAGAGTATCCAATGGCTGGTCGGTGAGCTTTAAGCACATCAAGTAATTTCTCTTCTTCTTCAGCTGAAAGGTTAGCACTAATAATGACAGGATATATGCTCTTCTCATCCAAATATGCATATTTCAGATTTGTAGGCAAAGGTTTTAATTCAAAGCTAGGATCCCCTTTAGGTGGTGGTAGCACTCCTAAATTATCAGGTGGGATATGCAATTGTAATTGTGGTGGTTGTTGCCATAATATTTGTTCTAAAGCATCCTTTTCCTTCATTAAATGGTTCATCTTGATTAAGCATATAACGTTCTACAACATCTGTTGAAGCTACAGCTATATGCAAGAGTTTCAATTATATCTTCAGAAATTGGCTCTTTCACAACATGTTTATCAGCAAATTTGGAAAAGTTGAACTCAAGTTTTTCACCAGCACATTTAATAAACACTTTCTCTTTAGGCAAATTAATTTCAGCACCAACAGTGTTTAAGAAAGGTCTACCAAAAATGATAGGACAAAAAGAATCTTGAGGACAACCAAGCACAATAAAATCAGCAGGATATTTTATTTTGCCAACCAATACTTCAACATCTCTAACAATTCCAAATGGACTAATATAATCTTTATTAGCAAGTTGAATTGTCATACCTGTCTCTTCCATAATGATAGGATCAATATCAGGCTTGATTTCAAGATAAAGAGAATATGGAATGACACTAATACTTGCTCCAATATCACATAGACCATGATAACTTGAAGTCCCAATAGAGCATGATATAACAGGTTTACCAACTTTGGCCGAATTACCTTTGATGACCTTAGTAGCATCTTCACATAAATAAACATCAACAGGGTCTTCTTCATTTAATTGTTTGATAATTAAATTTGACTGTTGACTTCCACCTGTTCATAAGGCTGAGAACATCTTCTTTTACTCTTGTTAGTAACAGCAATAAGTAAATTCTCCTTAATTGGTTTGGATATGGAGGTGGTTCAACATACTCTTCAATTGTCACAGATGACACTGGTTCTGCCTGTTTAATAACTTTAGGAACAACAATAGATTGTTTAACAGGTTCAACATAAACTTCAAAACCACTTTGAGGAACACATATATGCTCAGCAAACCCTTTAGCTATCTCAATTATAACATACTAGTCGTCAACCCGTGCATCTGCACGGGCTAGTCATTAACGTTACCTTCTAATCCAAATACTCCAATTTCAAAAAATTCCATAAGCAACATATTGGACTCCTTACATACGCCCTACCGAAATCATACAGGGGCAGGATTAACTATATAGACTCAAGAAATAATATAGGCAGTTTCATGCAGCTCTTTCTTGGAGTAGAAATAATGTCCATACGGATATGCGAAAGCAGGCACCCTTTTCCACCTGATTTCCTATATAGAGACTGGACAAAAGTTATATCACCCACACTAATATATATGTTGAATACAAAACTTGCTTTTGCCTATGTATAAGAAAGTTGCACCTTGATTAGGGCTTCCTACTGTATTAGTATTGATGCGTATTTCTTTTTATCAATCTTTTATTTTGCTACTGTAGGGAGTAACGACATGAGAAGATTTTTTCTTCATGGATACACGAAATCTGGGCGGTTCCATTGGTTAAATTAGTTAATTAACATCCTAGTATTCATCTTCTGGTTTTTTGCACGTGTCCTTGAAAATGTATGATGCATGAATTTTTCTTCGATGTTCTGATACTTGATATTATGAGTAAGATATTGCTTGACATGTAAGCTGAGGCATTAATAATACCAAAAGAAATTAATCAAATTTACAATGATTATAAAATTACTTGATACTTGAGACTTGGTAATCAAAATAGAGTACACATCAGATTCTGAATTTGTTTGAGCAAAGATGCCAGTTTGATGTAAATAAAAATTTCTTGCATACATACATGAGTGGGTTAGAGCAGCTAAAATTCGAATATATTCATTTAGCAGCTATCATACCAAAAGGAGTGGCCCAGGTGGATGAATCCTTTCCATAGTTGTTTTTGTATAGCATGCTTGGTTATTTAGCATCCCAAATTCCCACAGCATGTTATACATGGTTCTTGTGCCTATGAGGTATCTCCACGTCTGTATTCTTCAGGACTGGATGCTGATTCTATTCAAAGCTTTTCCTCCAAACACAAAGATGGAAATATGTCCATGAATTAGATTCATATAATCAACTGGCTGCATGGCCTTTATATGAACTGTAGATATACTCTGAAAAAAAGAAAAGGATAGTTCATACTTAAAAGACAAAATAGGTAATGGTATAAGCATATTAGAAGACTGGTTATGAATATGAATAGGCATAACTTGGTAGGTTCAGAAGAAAAAATATACTGATGATTTAGTCATCTATGTCGTATCATAATGAACACATATTCTACTTTATAAAATGGGATATTCCTCGATTTAATTTGAAGAGTTTGTATAGCAATAGTATTTGGATCACTGTAGAACAACAAAACCCAGAAGGCTGTCAGCTATGCCAACCAAATTCGGTTTTGAGCAGGTCTTGAGTTCATGCATGTTGTCATCAACCACATCAAATAGAAAAGCTAATCGAAAATTCAGTTGGCCTCCTTTAAACTTCAAATGAACTGGCTTGTCGGTGTTTGGTTTGTCCATGACGTGAACACACGACATTACTGCAGGGATTACATGGTTCTGTTTACCTCCCTATAGTGCAGATAATATTGTCATGGGAAGTGCACATAATCGTGAACACATATACTATTTACGTCAGACAATCTCATTTAAACGGCAGTCAATGCCATCTGAGAACGCTTCTTATTTGTGTGCGTGCATGGCAACAACTGGATATTAAGTTCTGAAAACCATCTTAGCTTCGTAAGCTGTTAACAAGAAGCAAGGGTAATTGGATTGAGTAGAGAGGAGGAATTAGACCGGGAACTTGCACAGAGAGGTAAGTGCACACTGCACCCAATCGATTATGTGTTTGCACCGAGAGGATCCTACCAATGCATCTATGAACGAACAGAACTATTTCTCTTGAATTTTATAAATCAGAGCATTGAACGGATCTGAACTTTACCTGAGATACTACGGCTGATGGGTAGCTCCTGTTAGAGTTCGGCCGTCCGAACTTCGGCCAACTTCATAGTTTAATTTCCTTTATATCAGGCGAGTCTACTTCTCTCACATCCAGAATGCTGACATTGCTTTGTAACTTTGTAAGTTCTGATATATAAGATCTCTTATCTCAGAAAATATTAACCACGATTAACTGAAGATTATAATATCCTTGTTTGGAGCACAGACATCAATCTGTAAAGCTGAATTCAACACTGGCTCCTGTTTGTTCTTATGATTGATAAATCAAGCAGTCCCAAAAGTAACAAAACTTATTCATAATCTGTCACACGAAAACGCAACAACACTAAGCAAGATAAGCACTATTCAGTTAGAGTACTGGTCAAAACAATCTGAAAAAATTATAGCTACTGCCAAATCATAACTGACCCACAGCATCCATATTTCCCATGTGGCAGATTACCTGAAAGTAATTATTTGCATAAAACCTGAGAATCTATTCCATACGTGCAATTATGAAAATTTGAACCATGGCAATGGAGGAAACACAAAGGAGTCCACATGAAGATGAGAAAACAAAGTTTAGGTTTGGTTACCCTGAGCCATACAATGGGGCAGAATTATAAGTGAAAGATGAAGAGGATGGCTGCCTGATGGGTGGCTTCTCACGTTCAGTTCAATTTTGTGGGCTTGAGGAGATCCGGTGTCAACTGCAAAGCTCCACCCGGGGTGAAATCCATCTAGAACAACACGATCCGATCAAGTTTCCATGATCTCCTTATCCAATCTTTTAATCTCCATCTAGAAGAACACGACCAGATTAAGTATCCCCAATGTCCTTCTCCAACGTTTGAATCTATTCAGTTAAGTCTTCCAATCCAGAGTTGTTGGTGCAGATGAGGTATACAGACGGAAGATTGAAGAAAGGTAGCCGCCATTACCCATCACCGGCGAGGCTGCCGAGTGGCGCTAACACCCACACGTTACTCGAATTTGTCAACCGTCAATCCTGCCCTACTTAGACCATGCGGACAGAGCTTGAGATTTCTCATCGAGGGCCGTGGGTGATCGTAGTCATGAGGAAGCGCATGCAAGTTCTTTTGAAGGTAAGAACGTTTGCAGGAAGTGATGCGATGGCTTCACTTCGGATGCCCGGCGGCGATGATGTTTCTGGGCTGCACGAAAGAGGAGGGCGTCATTATATACTTTTGAGAAAAAAGAGAGGGTTTAGTTCTAGGCGATGGATGGAAGGAGTATGCCTGACAAATTCTCTTTTCAGGACTACGGGCTCCTCTGCATAGCACGATTTAATTAGGTACAAATCTGAAGGTTGCATTTTCTTGGACTCGAACTCAAGCGGAGATAGATACGCGCGAGAGGAGTCAGGCTTGCGCACTTTGACGAACCACTTTATCTAACGGCTGAAGACAAATTATGGGTAGATCAGACGGATACAATTTTCTAACCGTGAGGATTAACGCGGAGCCTCCTACTGTGCCTCTAATTAGTAAATATAAGAAGGATCAAGATTAAAATCACTCAGATTTTTAAACAACATAGAAGTAGAGAAGTTCTCTACACATGAATATCCGTAATCAAAATAAGGATCATTACCTTTATCAAGATCCCAATGACTAGTATTTTCAGAAATAGTCTCCAATAAATTCCATGCTTCTTCTTCAGTATTATTAGTAAAACTTCCACCAGATGAATTATCCAGAATTTTCTTGTGCTTCGACGGTAGCCTCACATAAAAGTTTATCAATATAAGTTTCCTCGTAAGATCATGACAAGGATTCTTGCGAAGGAGTTCCTTTAACCTCCCCCAAGCTTGAGTAATACTCTCTCCCAGATGTGTTCAGAAATTAAATATATAGCAGCGATTCTCATAAGCTTCTTTAGAAGTAAAATATTTAAGAAGGAAAACCTTCCTCAAGATATTCCATTCAATAGCAACCTCTTCATCAAGAGACCTGTACCAATCACGAGCATTATCAGATAAAGACAAATATAATAACTTCCTTTTTACCTGATCTTCAGAAATATCAGGAAGTCTAAATAAATCACATATGTCTTCAATAAACTCCATGTGTTCACGTGCAGACTTAGTTCCATCACCAGTAAATGGATTTTTCATAACTCTTTTAACATGACCCACGGGAATTTTAAATCCCACTTTTGGTATCTCAGACACAGTAGTTTCAACCACTTTAGGAGTAGTGGCATAAGCACTGTCATATAGAGCAAGATGCAGCGAGGCATGATTCACAAATGGCATAGTAACAATGAGATAGATCAGTAAATAAAATTCAGCTTTCATGTTTCCTTACCAAACTTCTTACCAATAGCGCTACGCTCCCCGACAACGGCGCCAGAAAAGTGTCTTGATGACTCCCAAGTGCAGGAGATCAATCGTAGTACCTTTCAGTTAGAAAAGATTGTCGAACCCACGAGGAGCTGAAGGTTTTGGTTAGCAAGATTGACAAATAAAACAATAAAAGATGCAATTGTTTTTGGTTGTATAGTTGCAATGCAGAAAATAAACAGTAGCAAGTCAAACCTCTCAAAGAGAGAAAGCCCAATCCTCTTATGTGCAAGAGGACAAGCTCAAGTGATGTGTAACTTATATGTGGAAAACGTTCCCAAGGGCGGCATGGATATTGCTAGGCATAGAGATTTATTAAACAACACGTTGAATATCTTGTCAAGTTTTAATCTTCCTTGGACGGAGCCATTATTAAGTATAACTAAATAAATAAATAAACTACAACCCCTTATGATGGATCATGTGGCCAAGTAAATGACTACAACAACAACAACAAAGCCTTTTTTTCCCAAACAAGTTGGGGTAGGCTAGAGTTGAAACCCATAAGATCTCGAAACCAGGTCATGGTTCTGGCACATGGATAGCTAACTTCCACGCAGCCCTATCCATGGCTAGTTCTTTGGTGATTACGCCCCAACGATGTTCTTTTGGGTTTCATCTCCATAAGAGTGGCTGGGTTTTTTCCGTTGGCTTGCCAAGCCTATCACAACCCTCCTCCTTTATCCGGGCTTGGGACCGGCTATGTTGAGACAACATAGGCGGAGTTATCATGTGGCCAAGTAAATGACTGCACAAGAATTATTAAGACATAAAGTCCCACCATAGCATTACACTCTAAGGTCCCTGATACTAATACCCTCATAATATAACTTCATGATTCGGTCCTAGTTTTACATGTCCTCCCAAGTCTCCCTCAATTCATTATACTACGGTTTTCTCCTATGAGCCCATATAGGTGAAGTGTTGTGCAGTCGATGTTCGCACAACACCATCATAGAATCACATAAAAGATAAACTCTTGACAAAATACCAACACATGTTATATATAAATCATTGCCAATTCATCCTATGCCCTCAGGAACATATGGGGACTACTCACAACGTGCAAACATGATAATATTCAGTGGCATAAGTGGTTCAACACAATCTGAAAATATAACTTCACCACCAAATAATGACAAGTACTCAATCACTAATATGAATAGTAGCACAAGACAAGTATCTAGGGTATAGCAACTCTCAACCTACGAGGGGAACGGAGTGGATCACGAAGATGATGATGGAGATGGTGCTGGTCCTGGTGATGGTGATGGTGTAGAGGCCTCCTCCCACGCCAAGGAGGAGAGGTGATGATGATGACGATGATTTCCCCCTTTTCCGGAGCTCCGGAGCAGCAGGATCTGATCCCCCTCGGAGGGAATCAGGAGTTTCGCCGCCGCGGCCTCGGATGGACTTGGAAAACTTAGGGCGTAACTTTTCGGGGAGGACGAAGGCGTCAATAAAAAGCCCCAGGCGAGGAGGAGCCCGAGGCCCCACTTAGTGGGTCCCACGCTGCCAGGTACTTGGGCCGCGTGGGCCCATCCCTTTTGGGCCTCGTGGCTCTCCTTTCTTCGGTCTTCTTCCCTCTGTCTTTCTCCCGATGAAAAACCAGCTGGGTATTTTCCCTTTTATTATTTGAGTCCCTGTAGCTCCTGAAACATTAAAGACAAGAAAAAGGGGGTTTTCTGCCTCCCAGAAATTAAATACCAAAAATAGGGACTTTGTATGAAAGTCCCAAAAATCCTCTAAAACATGTAAAACAATGATATAACAATGCAAATAACATTCTAATATGATACTAAAAGTTATATAAATGATGATATAAAATGCACGTATCACCTACTGATGCAATTACTGCTATGCTTGCTAATTATTCATTTGAGGGGAAATTGCCTGAAAAGCATGGAGATCCTGGTATTCCAACTATTCCTTGTCATATTAAAGAAACTTATGTGAAATATGCATTATGTGATTTAGGAGCTGGTATTAGTGTTATGCCTTTTTATTTATATAAGAAACTTAACCTGAATAAATTGGTTCCAACTGAAGTTTCATTGCAAATGGCCGATAAATCAACTGCTGTGCCTATAGGTATATGTGAGGATGTTCCTATCTCTATAGCTAATGTGTTAATTCCTACAGACTTTGTTATATTAGAAATGCCTGAGGATGATAATCTGTCTATTATTCTTGGAAGACCCTTTTTAAACACTGCAGGAGCTGTGATAAATTGCACTGAGAGCAAAGTGACATTTAATGTCAAATGAAATGAGCATACTATCTATTTTCCCAAGAAGAATCCTGTTACAATGATAAAAAAGAGTGTGAATTCTATTCAAAGAAATACTATTATGATTGAAAGTTTTGAATTTGCACTACCACCTCCTGCACCAAAGTATGCTACCTTGATGATTGGAACTATTCCAATCAAATATGAGGTATCTTGAATTTCTTCTTTATATATATATAATAAGAATCATGTATTATATCTTTTACATATTATTAATGAGACTTGATCAACCTCATTACTAATGTGGAAATGATGAAAACTTGATTCCCATAAAAAATTTGTATTGCATTTTAATTTTATTTATCCTAGTGTTTTGGAGTATATGCATAATCATAATTATTTCAGAGTTCAGAGATTCCAGAATCTGAAGTTTGAAAAATTCTCATCAGAAAATTTTCTCGAAAAATTCTAGAAAAATTTGGAGGTAAGTTATTTTACCAGAGGGACCAACAGCCAAAAGTGGGACACCAGGAGGCCACCAGGGACCAAAAGAGGGTGTCCCACGCGGCCAGATTCCTTGGCCACGTGGGACCCGCTTACTTTGGCCCCAGGTGGAGTTAGGTGAGTGCCCTGTGCCCATCTCCTTCCCCTCGACAGAAAACCAGCTCCAGGTATTTTTCCCAAATTTTCCCGAGCTCCTTCTTCCTGCTATCCTTGGATCTCCAAGTTTAGGGCAGATTTTTCAAATCTGTTTGGTGGGATTGCTCCTTGGTATGTGACTCCTCCACCTATCCAATTACTTTTTGTTCTTATTCTTTTTGTATGAAGTATTTTGCTGCACTAGGTGTCACCTAATTTGCTTGAGAAATCCATGGATTTAAGTTTTCTATTTGATATTGATGCATGATATTGATGTGGAGACTAGTTATGGATGGCTCAATGTTGTTTTAGAGTGTTACATCTTAATTTTTGTTGGATATTATTTTTGGACAGCAAGGTTTCATCATGAACAAAGGTAAAGGATTGTTTGGGATGACTTCGAGACCAAGGAGAAGATCATCTAGAGTTTCCGAGAATTATGATGACAACCACCTTTGGGAGGATGGTACGGTATATGCAGGGGAGAGGCTTCGGATTCATGCAACAAAATGGCAAGACCCCGTGGTTCTTGATCATTGGGGGATAAATGAGGACTTCAACGCCTTTGCCGCTGCAGCTGGCTTACTCGAGTTCCCCCTTCATCCACGGAACACATACGAGGAACTCTCGTGAGAATTCCTCTCCACATTCCGGTTCGAGGGCCCCGAAAACTACAAACACAGTAAGAAAAGTAAGCCACCATCTCCCACCTTTGTCATTAAATTTACTATGAGGGGCAGCGCTTGGTTATGTCATTAGATGAGTTCTGCAAAGCTATTCGCGTAGAGAACATGGGTAGTTGGGAGGAGACCCGTGCTGATTCTAACCAAGAACTTGTTGCTTTTTGGCGTAGTATTTTTGTGAACATTCCTGATAGACTTAATAGGGGTAAATTCACTTGCATACAGCACCCCGGTTTGAGATACTTTGCCTTGTTCCTTGCAAGAGGATTTATTGCTAGAGATAACACTTCTGCTTGCAGTGGACCCATGATTTATTTACTTAAATGTGCAAAAGAGAACATACAGTGTGAGTATAACTTGGGAGTAATTCTTGCTAGGTCCTCGCACTTGGCTGTCAGGATATGTCCTTCTTCTACCTCCAACCAAAACCCTTCTGGGTACCCCATCCGGGAGGTTCCATTGTAAGCCACATTATGAAGAACCCATCAATCCAGACATGCAGGAGTAGGGATTTTAGCCTCCGGGCGGCCTGAACCTGGGTAGCTCCTTGTGTCCCCTTGGTTGCATGCTTTCATCGTGGAGAGGAGAGCTTGATCTAGACTCCGCCTAAGAAGACGATTCTCAGCCTCCTTCGCGCCCCGTGCCGAACCTAAAAGGGGTATCCTATACTCCCGTGTCCGTGCAACGAGACACGACATCTGGCGCGCCAGGTAGGGGGCGCAAGCACTGGATTCGCCTACATCAGCCGCGATGGCAAGCTCACCGTCGACAACCTCGGAGTCTACCTCAGGCTCCTCTTCTTCGGAAGCAAGCTCGTCGTCAAGTTCTTCTTCTGGTTCACGATCTACGACAAGATCATCAAGAACTGCCTCAAGCTCCTCGTCTGCGGCCGGATCCGCTCCAGGAACATCCGTCTCCTCGGGGCCAGGCGAGCAGCTGCCTCAGTCACAAGCAAGAGTCATGTCGAGAGCTCGGGAGGTCTTTGGAGAGCAAGCGTGCCAGGCATCGCGGAAGGGCTGGGGGCTAGAGGAAGCTCTGGGCGTGGCCCGGGCGCTTCTCTCCTTCCCCCAGATCAGTGCAAGAATGATTCTCGTGCGAAGGCATGGATCAATAGTTTGGAAAACCTGCTAGACTACAATGCCACGCTCCCACGAGTCCTGCCCCGACCATCGACCACGGTGCTGCCGTCCCCGAGCCACTACCTCCAGCGGAGGAACAGCCTGAGGACCCCCATGGCAAGCGGCCCATGGAACCTCCTGAAGAAGGTGCTGGCCAGAGCTCCAGCCCCAGGCGTCGCTCACGGGAGGACATGGAAGGCCAGGTCAGCCAGCACCTCAAGACCTACTACACGCCATACCCGGCAACTGTCTCCGACCTCTATCACCTAGAGCAAGAAGCTGAGGAGACACTGCGTCACTACATTTGGAGGTTCCAGGGCGTCGTCGACCGCATTATCCCGAAGTAGCTCTGTGAGGCTTCCGTCATCGCCGCCTTCCACGTCAACGTCCGCAACCCCAAGATGCACGAAAAGATGAGTATCCGCGTTGTGGACACCCTGGAAAACTTGTGGGACATAGCTGACCGATGTGCCAGGATGGAAGAAGCTGCTAACCTTCCTCCCCGCAAGATCCGTTGAAGCAATTCGTGATATGTACCCGGAAGAACCATGTTGCCACGAGATGTACCCTGAAGTGGCCAGTTGTCGTTCAAGAACTTCCATGATGAATAAAAGATAAGTTACCCTCAAACCTGGGGGACGAGCACTCATGGAGTATCGACTATCCCGGGGGTAAAAAGCGGTGCACAGACCTGATACACCCCGGGGACGTGCGTGCCAACAGAGTGAGCGGCTTTTTGGGAATCGGTAGGGCTCGCGAGCGCATGCCTGACCTGTCAGGGCCTCGCGGGTAAGCTTACATCCCAGAACCTCAAGGACGTGGAGAAAAGTAAAAACATGTTAAAGACAAATAAAAGCAACCAGAGAACTAGAGTAGCATAGCAAGTTCTAGCCTATTACAAGCAAGTTTCAATAAGCTGATACATGAGATCTGACGCAAAGTTTATTGGGGGCACAAAGTGCCCAAACATGGTGCAGGACAACTAGTGAGGCGGGAATTTCCTCATGGCAAGTGCAGTCGCAGGAGCCGACACCGCTTGGAGTGAAGTGCTGGAAGGCGACGAGGTCAAGAAATCTGGCAAGGCAACGCCAGGATGGGCTTCCCTGAAGGATGCCATCACCAAGGCCGCCGTCACCTTGCTCGTCTCGTGCTTGTCATTCACAAGCTGGGTGACCATCTTGTTCTTGAAAGACCGGAGATCAGCGGCCAGTCCCCTGATGAATCTTGCGACGAGAGGCAGACTCTGCCGCTGTGGTTCCAGCACCGGAGCTTCGGTGGGCAGATTCAGCCGCTTCACTCGCGTCGTCGCCAAATCGCAGGCGGCCTCAACCTCAGCGAAACCTTCCTGGTTAAGACGGCGAAGCTCGGATAGCTCAATGGATGCCTGGGAGTTGGCCTGGATCAGCTTTTGATGGCCTTCCTTCAATGCTGCAAGCTCCTTACACTGCACCTCCAAGGATTCCTTCAGCTCGGACATCTTCTGGCCGTCACTCTTGGCCTGCTGCTGCAAAGGTTGGACGGACTCCTGCTCCTGATGGAGGACATTCTTGATATCTTCAATGGTTTGGACGGCCTCTTGCTCCTTGGATTTCCAGAGTTGGATGTCCTTATCCTTGGCCTCGAGCTCTTCACGGTGGCGGTCCTCTGCCTCCCGTAGGCGTTTCTCGGTCTGCTGCTCTTGCTGGAGTTTCTGGAGCTCCAAGGTTTTCTCCTTCTCAGCTAGTTCTGTCTCCCGGGAAGCTAGCTGCTGCTCTTTCGCCAGGATGACCTTTCCTTGGCGCTCACTTTCGGCCTTCCGGTCTGCATCTTTCTTCTCGAGAGCCGGGAGCAAGGTGGTGATTTGGGTTGTCAAGCGATTCAGCTTGCCCATCCCCTTCTGGATCAGGTCCTCGACACTCTCGATGGTCCCCACGACGGCGGCCTCACGGTCGCACAGGTCTTTGCCCAGCTGAGCTATCCCGCGGAGGATGGCATCCATCGCGTCGTCACCACTAATGGTGAACCCTGGAGTAGCTGCCGGGGGACCTCCCGGGGCAGGCACACTTTTCATGCGGTTGGTGGCCAGGCTCTCTTTGATCTTCATCAGTGCTGCCACCTCCTCGCTGGCGCCGGAGTTAGTGGAAAAAGCGGCAAAAGTCGTTAACACTGTCCCAGTCATCAAGGAGCTTTCTATCGAATCAGGGCTTGGGCCCGGAACAGGGTTCGCGGTTTGCGTTCCCATAGCCCGCGAACTCGGGATGCCCTTGGTCTCCTCTTGACCCTCTGAAGGCAAGAGGGAAGGAGGTTTCTCCTGGCTGGCCCCACCGGGAGGGCCACCGGGAGAAAATACGTTGGCCACTGAAGCATCTGAAAACAAAAGGATGTCAGGAAAAGCATTGGTGAGTCAAGAAAACGAAGTTACCCGCAAGCTCTGGGTTACCTGCTTGCTCGGGCGTCAGGACGTCGAGCGCCTTTCCCGGGTGAGCTAGGGAGGTCGCCGTCACGCTCCCCACTCCGCTCCCCCGACGGCCTTCAAGTTCTGCTATGGGAGGAGGAAGCATCCCCCTCCACCGGCTCCAAAGCTAGTGGCGGTGTCGTCCTCCGCCGTGTCATGCCGTCTCTTGCCAGTACCCAAGGAAGGAGTACCCCTGCACCAACACTCGGTCATTTTCTTTGGGAAGACGGGGGATGCAAAGTATAAGAAAGAAGTGAAGAAGAGGCTTACTCCCGGGTGCGTTTGGTACCCATTGACGGGGGAACGTCTACCGACGCATCGGAAGAAGCCCGGGGGCTCGCCGGTGGCTCTCCCAAGGCAGCAGGCGGCTCCATCACGGGTGACAGGCGTCCGGTTGAAGCTTTCTGGCGGGGGGCTCGGACGAAGTCCGCCGCGCTCGTCTCTTCATCCACATGGTCATCATCGTTCCCCACCACCACGATTGGCGGGGAACGGCTGCGTACACTCGGGTCTGGGGCAGCATCGACCCCGCGGGCAGACTGCGGGGGCGGAGCAGCCCTCTCCTCATCGTCGTCGTCATCTTCATCATCGTCACCGCTGGCAACCGGGTCGTCGCCAGCATCTTCGTCTCTGTCGGAGGCGTCGGTCTCGCGCCGTCGCCACCTTCGTCGTCATCAGAACCGGAGAATTCCTCTTCGGATTCCTCCTCGCTCTCATCGTTGGACTCCCAGAGTTCTCCTTCTTCAGGGCTGGAGGGTGCCCTGGCCTTGCGGGTCTTCACCACGGGAGGTTTGGGCCCATGATCAGTCCAGCCTACAATACCAAAGGCGTTGCAGACCGGCATCTGCGCCAGGATCTTGTCCTTCTCCGGGTCGTCGCATAGAGGCAGAAACCCTTTGGGCAGCTGATACTTGACCCCTGGAGTGAAGGTCTCTCTCACGTTATCCCGGACAAGGTTTTCCTCCATATCGGGACACCTCAGGCGAGATGGATCCCCGGGGCCCTGGAAGTTCCAGGCCGGGTGTGGGCGTTTCTGCAGCGACGCAAGGCGGTTGCGGAGGAAATGAGCAACGATGGCGGCTCCGGAAACTCCTTTCTCGCGAAGAAGTCCGAAGCACGCCACGACCGCCGAGAATTGTTCATCCTGCAAGCTGACGCTTTTCCAAGTGTCCAGATCCACTGGGCGCTCCGTCGGCTCCTCAAGCTGAGCATCGGCTTCTGGCACCCCGACCAGGAACTAGTGGTCCCTCCACTCTTCCCATCTGGATTTGGTCTCCGTGAGGGGGAAGGCCCACTTGATGTTCGGACAAAAGCAGAACGTGACATTGCATCCCATCCATCCTTCACTAGTAGGGAAGTGCCTTTCTGTGGTGCACCAAAAACTGTTTCTGTGGCGCATGGTCGGTGCGCCACAGAATCCTCGCCACAAAAATATTATTTCTGTGGCGCACGGAACCATGCGCCACAGAAAATATACAAATCTGTGGCGCACCTCCAGAGTGCGCCACTAAATTATTTTTGATGCGCCACAGAAAGAATTTCGATTATTTACTGTATTTGACAATAATGTATCTGTGGCGCACTTTGTTCGTGCGCCACAGAATATGGTGCGCCACAAAATTATTTACCGTGCGCCACTAAATTATTTGCCGTATATTATTTGCTATATTATCGATTATTTGCTGTATTTGACAATAATACAGGTATATTACAGAAAATAATAGAAACAGTAATATATTTTGACACAGTATTAAAATAGACAGATAAATATGTACATCACCACTTAGAGCCCGAGATACATACATATATAGTGACAATTAAGTGCCAAATTAATTGTACAAAAGTTCATCTCATGTCACATAAGTCATAGTACAAATAAAGTTTTCATCGATTTCCCTCTGATGCAACCCTGGAGATGGATACCACGATGTGCCATTTCACCGTCTCTTCTTGAGTCGCCGCTGGAGTCTCTTCTTCTTGAGTCGCCGCTGGGGTCTCTTGCTGGGTCGCTGACGGAGAACACGTCTAGCTCCACTGGTAGGATTGAGCCTTCTGGTGTATCGGCTCCGGGAACGGTTTATAGCAGTCTTTCGTCATCCATGTCCTCATGTCATTTTGCTTGTCTAGGCGTTCTTCGATCTCCCACTTAGACAACCCTGGAGATGAATTGGATATATATTTGATTAATAATATAAATAGAGTATGATTTATTCATCTAATTAAGTGGATAAGTCTATAATAAAGAAAATAAAGAAGCACTTCTATCGAGTGAGGCAAGGCTTTTCTTTTACAATACATCCTACCTCTGGCGTTGTGTAAGGACCCCCATTCTTCCATGACATCTTCCAAAATGATTAGCGATAACTGCCTCTGGATGCGATGGAAGTCTTCTCTAAGCTCAGAATCGGTGATTTTCCCCGCATTTGTGCTCCATTCTTGGAGACTAGATGGCCACCTCGTTGTCTCTACATCCCGGACAAGCCCTTTAATGTGATGGAGGACGTAGAAGGCATCCTTCACGCTGCCAGACGCATGCTTGATGCAATGGAACCCGGTCCCATGCCAGAAAATGTGTTTGTTGTCCTTCGTTAAACGTTCCCCATTCTTTTCTTTGTGGAAGTGGCCTCCCTTTTGGGCATAGCCCTCGAGAGCCTCATCGAGAACACCCTTTATTCTGGTGTAGTCTTTAAGACTCCCCGAGTCGAAATAAGTGGCAACGGACCACCTCGGGCTTACGACGATGAGTACTGCGTACTCGTCACTGCTCAACACAATTGAAACGGAATGTTGGAAAGGATCAACAACGGAAGAAATCTATAAGAAAGCATAAGATACGACGGCGGCGACCGGATGTGTACTTACTCGGAAAAGAAAGGAATAAGAAAGCTGTTCTTATCCTTGTTGTTCAGCATGATTCTCTGGAGGAACTTCGTGGCCTTGGCCCGTGTCGTTGATCCTTCCACCAGCAGGCTGTCACGCATGTAGTAGGGATCCACTACCTTGATGTACGGGGTATTATCTCCTGATCCTCATCGCTTGGTTGAGCGCGTATAGGCGGACCAAGTTATAGTCCAGCCGTCTAAAGTGAAACAGCTTGAAGACGTCCTCGTACGATATGAAAAACAGATCCGCGGGGGTTTCATGGACGAACTCGGCCAAGTCTTTTGGCACCTTGACAGTGAACACCGGGTAATTTGGATTATCTTTTTTAAGAAGGTTGCTCTCTCGCGTCAAGATAGCATTTTGCAAAGAGAGCATGCATCCGTCTGCGAGGTGGAGCAGCTCCCGAGACAGGATCGGTTGACCAGCTTCATGAACTCGGCTCAAGCCATCCGCACGGGGTGATACCATGTCTTCATACCCCCGGATAGTCGTCTTAGGAGCTGGCTTACTTCTCTTCCTGTGCTTCTTCTTCTTTACCTCTGGGGATGCTGGGGGTGCATCTTCTGTAGTAGGCACATTGATTGAGTACTTGTTGGAGCCGAAGCTGATCACTGGGGGAGGCCCTTTTCTCCCTCCCTCAATCCAAACCCTGACAGACTCACAGACGGTAGTAAAGATCGACGTGAACGTCGTTGTCACTGCCTGTGCGATGACCGTCTGAATCATACTATTTTCCTCTCTCGGTTCCTCGCCTCCTGTTCGAGAACCCCCGGCCTCGTTATTGTCAGCCATGTTCGTCTCACCTATAAGAAAAAAATGTCGAAGTTAGTACACCAAATATAAGAAAAAAATCACTTAATTAAGTACTAAGATACCCGGCCCATGCATTAGTCGCAATACCCCATATGTCTTGTTTTTAGCAAAGCCATGCCAAAATTCACGAAAAATTTCGGCATGACCTTTGCTAAAAAAGGGACATATGGAGTACCCGAATTTGCCGGAACGGAAGTTAATCGACGTTCCGGCAAACTCAAGGGCCTCATGGGTACCTGCAGACATTTCACAAATCATGTTGCCGGCATCTCCGGCCGGACAACAACAAACACATATCCACATCTGCCGGCCGACAACAAACACAATACCACATCCACATCTCCACGTGTCCTATTTTTAGCAAAGTCATGCCAAAATTCACGAAAAATTTCGGCATGACCTTTGCTAAAAAAGGGACATATGGAGTACCCGAATTTGCCGGAACGGAAGTTAATCGACGTTCCGGCAAACTCAAGGGCCTCATGGTTACCTGCATAGATTTCACAAATCATGTTGCCGGTATCTACGGCCGGCAACATCCACATACACGACACGCTGGTCGGAACACAAACAACCACGACACGATGGTCGTGGTAGCACAGAACACATGGTCACCGGGTTAACCAATAGCTCACCAAAGGGGAACTGTAGTTGAGGAGATAGTTGATGTAGTCGAAGCCGGTGGTCTGCACAAGAAAAAAAAAAGAAAATTCACATCCATATATATCTTCATTTCCTTTAAAAAGTACCAACTTTGGAGCATTTCTAAAGCATCAAATCTTGATCCTATTTCACATTAACCCTCATGGATCTCTTGTACTAAGTTAGTACTTCATAATTAACCCCAGAAATAATTTTTTGAATACATCTAGAACCTTAATTGAAGGCATTTTTGTAGGTATGTTTAAACAGTGACCATAATTTTTTAAATTTTTTTGGTCTCCAAAATTTTCCTAACACCACTAGCACCAACTAGAAGCATTAGCAACTACTTGCAGCAAGCACTCAACAACCAAATGAATCAAATTCTGTAAAAATATGGGTTTGGCATTTGACCAAACACCTTGTGTGCCGGTGTGGAGGGGAGGGAGAGGGGATGGAAGGAGCAGCACCTCGGGGAGGGGATGGTGGAGGGGAGGGAGAGGGGATGTCGAGGGCGTCGGCGGCGTCGGCATCGAGGTGGCGGCCGTGGCGAGGACGCGGTGGAGTGGCGGCGAGGACGCGGTGGAGTGGCGGCGAGGACGCGGTGGCGGCGAGGACGCGGTGGAGTGGCGGCGAGGACGCGGTGGTCGTCGAGCGCGCGGGCGGGAGCTGCCGGCGGCGAGGGCGCGGCCGGTGGTCGTCGAGCGCGCGCCGGTTAATAATTTGGGACTTGCGAATTTTGGATGAAGAGGCGCAGCGCGATGGCGGGTCCACATGTAAGTGGGCACAAAAGATTTTGTGGCGCACCGTTGGATTGGTGCGCCACAGAAAGGCAGGATTCTGTGGCGCACCAATCCAACGGTGCGCCACAGAATTGTCTAGTACAAAATTTAAAAAGCTGTGCTGCTGTTTGATGACACAAACAGCAACACAGCCCAGTGGTTTCCAACAGTCCGAATTAACCCTGATAGCCAGGTTCGAATCCTGGCAAACTCACTTTTTTTTAACTTTTTTCTTTAAAATTTGGTTCAAAAACTTGCATTGTCTCACACACAATGTATATTCAATTCATACACATATTCAATTCATTGACTCATACATATTCAAAAACTTGCATTGTCTAGTACATATTCATGATCATACATATATATGCTTCCATTGTCTCACACACACACACATTAAATACACCAAAAAAGTATTCTTCGTCTTGTTGGTTCCGCGAGCTAGCTTCTCTTCTTTCCCTTCTTCGCGGTTGAAAACTTTAGGCCGGTCACCTTGAGATTTCTTCGCGTGAACGGACAACCTTTAGTAGGTAGGGAGGTCTTCCTTCTTTGTGTACTAGTAGTAGGCATGTCGAAGAACTTGTCGAATTCCTCCTCGATCTTTGGCTCGTTGTCCAAGTCTTCCTCGGTGGCGTCTCCTTCCATTCCGATGATGCTCCTCTTGCCCCTCCTCACGACAACACGGCTAGGCTTTGACGGGTCGGTAATGAAGAAGCATTGCTCAACTTGGCTAGCGAGTACCCATGGCTCATTTTTTGCGGAGGCGTTCTTCGATTTGGCATCGGGTATAACCATGGTGGTAAAATACCGGTCTTCTTTGACGACGTCCTTGGCCCATCTCACACGGAACATTGGCACCAACTCTCCACAGTAGTTGAGCTCCCATATCTCCTCGATCCTTCCGAAGAATCTTTCCTTGACAGTAGCCTCGTCATCGGCGTAGGATAGCATAGTTACTCCTGAGTTTTGATATTCGCTATACCTGTCCTTTTCCTCGGTGCAGAATCTGAAACCGCCGATGTCGTACGACTGATAGGTCTTTACGTTCTGCCCGGGGCCCTGTGATAAGGAGAATATGAGTTTTTCCTCTTCCGTAGATGGCTTCCTGCTCTCTGCTTCAAGCAGTTGCCTTTTCTTGAACCAACGCGTCAAGCTGGAGTTGTGCTCTCTGATTACGTCTCCCTTCTTCCTCTGCCGTCTCATGTCGACGTAATTCTGCTCGATTAAGATTTTGTGCTCTTCCACAAAATATTCGGTCACTTTTAAGTGTTGTAGCGCGACCCGGTGAGCCCTGTCGAGGTCGTCTTTTTTACCATGAATGCCAACAAAGATTGAGCGGTAGCCGTCGTGGTGACCAACTCCATCGAGCCTGCCGAGGTGTGTCCTGGTGGGCAGACCGACATCCTCGTTCTCGGTCCTTAGATAATTCTGGCAGAAGGAGATGCACTCGTAGGTTAAAAATCCCTTGGCCATGCTTGCGTCTGGACGGGCCCTGTTGCGAACGTATCCTTTCATGACACCGTTCTGCCTTTCGAACGGCATCATGTAGTGCAGGAACGTCGGACCGAGCTGCCTGATGTCATCAACGACATGGAGAAGGAGATGCACGCAGATATCAATGAATGCGGGCGGGAAGTAAATCTCGAGCTCGCATAGTATCACCACGATCTCTTCCTCAAGCATGTCGAGCTGCTTCACGCCGATCGACTTCCTGCTGACGACGTCGATAAAGTTGCAAAGGGCAGACAACGTATCACGGACGTGCTCATCCATTAACCCTCGGATCGCAACGGGAAGTATCTGTGTCATCAGCACGTGACAATCGTGAGACTTCATGCCGGTGAACCTCTTCTTTGTTGCATCCAGATATCTGCTTATCTTCCCCGAGTAACCGTGAGGAACTTTGACTCCTAGAAGGCACCTGAAAAACTGCTCGAGCTCCTCCGGACTCATACTGAAGCAGGCAGCGGGAAGCATCACCGTGTTCTTCTTTGCCCTTTTGCGGCGACCTTGAGTCCCTTCTGTCTGATCATCATCATCATCGTCGTCATCACTATCGGGGGCCTGAAGTTCTGTCCTGATGCCAAGCCATTTCAGATCGTATCTTGCTTTCGTCCCATCCTTGGTCTTATCCGACATGTGGCAAAGTGTGCCAAGCAGACTCTCGGTAACATTCTTCGTAATGTGCATCATATCGAGGCTATGTGGCGTCTTGAGGACCTTCCAGTACTCCAAGTCGTGGAAAACAGACCTCGCTTTCCATACACCCAGCAGTGGATCTACCTTCGGTCGCTTCTTTCCCGGCGCTGGGCACTCCTTCCAGTTTTTCAAAAGCTCGTCGATTTCTGTGCCGCTCCTCGGGCACGGGGCTCTTTCGGGCTCGTCTTTACCATTGAACAAATCACCGCGTTTTCTCCACGGGTGATCCATGCGAAGCCACCTTCGAGCCCCTGGGAACACGGTTTTCGAAGACCCGGGATCCCTTGGTAGCTGGAGATGCGGGGTCTTATCCATGCACTTGACACATGCGCAAAATCCGTGACCTACCTGGGCCGATACATATGAGCAACCAGGATAGTCCTGCACCGTCGTGAACAACGCGGCTCTCATATCAAAATAATCAGCTGTGTAGGCGTCCCACGTACGGGCTGGCGTCTCCCACAACGTGGCTAACTCCTCTTTCAACAGCCCGAGATACAGATGTATGTCGATACCTGGTTGTTTCGGCCCCTGAATGAGAATACTCATGTGTATGTACCTTTGCTTCGTGCACAACCACGGGGGAAGGTTGTAAGGCCATACAAATACGGGCCAGGTGCTATGGGTGCTACTCTGGTTGCCGAACGGATTGAGTCCATCGGTGCTCATACCCAGCCTGACGTTCCTTGCGTCGCCCCCAAAATTTTCGAAGGCCATGTCCAATTCTTCCCACTGGCGAGCATCTGAAGGGTGTGTCAGGATCTTTCCCTTCTCCGGATCTTCTTGGGGCTTCTCCCTTTCCGCATGCCATTGCATGAGCTTTGCTTCCTTAGGGTCTACGAAATACCGCTGCAGACGGGGAGTGATAGGAAAGTACCATACCACTTTTCGAGGAACTTTCTTGTCCTTCCCACTCTTGTACCGTCCTTGGCCGCACACCGGACATGTGTATCTGTCCTTGTACTCGCCCCGATAAATTGCGCAATCATTGATGCAGGCGTGGTATTTAACGTGCGGTAGGTCAAGAGGGCACACGACTTTCTTGGCATCCTCGATACTAGTTGGCAATGTGTTCCCCTCGGGAAGACGATCGTGGAAGAATTTCATGTTCTTGTTGAAGCTCACGTCGGTCCATTTGTTTTCCGTCTTCATCTCCAGAGCATCAAGCGTTACTTGCAAGCGCGTATCCTGTGGCCGGCACCCAGGATACAACGGAGTCTTCCCGTCTATCTCCATTTGCGCCAGCTTGGCTTTCTCTCTGGCTGCAGCTCTGTCGTTGCTCGTCTCCTTGAGTAGCAGTTCTTGAACATGAGGGTCCTGCAAGGCCGAAATTAGCGAGGTCTGCGTGTTCGCGTCTTCTCCACCACCATCTACTCCTTCATCATGACCGTGTCCGCCGGCATCTCCTTCGTCACCATGATGATCTTGTTCGCCGGCATCTCCTTCGTCATGATGATCTTGTCCGCCGACATCTCCTTCGTCATGATCATGATGATCTTGTCCGCCGACATCTCCTTCGTCATGGTTGAAGCCTAACATGAAACCGCGCCTGAGCAGGTGATCCTCCAATTGTCCGGAATCAGGGTCGATCCAGCTCACGAGTTTACATTTTCGACACGGACATCTTATCTGGCGCCTGTTGCACCGAATCATGTCCGCCTTCGCTTTTTCCTTGTATCTACTGATTCGACCGGAGCTCATCCTGACGACCATGGTTGCGGCCTACGCGGTATACATAGAGCACAAACAAGAGTATGTTAATTAGAACCGCAACATGCATGCACACACATTAGTTGGCCCATGCATTAGTCGCAATACCCCATATGTCCTATTTTTAGCAAAGTCTCATGCCAAAATTCACAAAAAAATCGGCATGACCTCTCCTAAAAGTAGGACATATGGAGTACCCGAATTTGCCGGAACGGAAGTTAATCGACGTTCCGACAAACTCAAGGGCCTCATGGGTACCTGCAGACATTTCACAAATCATGTTGCCGGCAACATCCACATACACGACACCATGGTCGGAACACAAACAACCACGACACACATCCGGCCATACACACACCGTCGGCGCCACCAAACATGCATATGCATGTTCATCATCCATGTAGATCCATGTCTCACCTAGTAGATTCGGTGCCGAGACGTGACCGTGATCGATGAGAGAGCGTGTGATGTTGGAGAGAAACTAGTGGACAAAAAGAGATGTATTGGAGGCTCTCCTAAACCCTCACCAATAATCTATCAAACAAAATAGGTTTAACTAAAAAAAATGGAGAAAACTATGGGCAAAATAGGAGGGGAGGGAAGAGAAATACGAGCTAGGTGGAGGTGGAGGAGGAAGAAGAGAAGAAGTAAATGGTGGTAGGTAGAGGGGTTGCCACCTTTTTGTAGATCTGGAGGCAACATTCTGTGGCGCATGCATCACGGTGCGCCACAGAAACATGTCTTTCTGTGGCGCACCACCATGCATGCGCCACAGAATGTTGCCCACTTAAATTATTGGTGGGGCCGCACCATGTTTTCTGTGGCGCACAATTCTGCATGCGCCACAGATAAATTACCAATGCAATCATTGGAGGGGGCCCCACCGAATTTTTGTGGCGCATCTGGATGGATGCGCCACAGAAAGGTCACCAGATATTTGTGGTGGTGGGACCCACCATTTTTCTGTGGCGCACATGCACGTATGCGCCACAGTATTTTGTGGCGCATTAGGAGTGGTGCGCCACAGAACATTTTTTGTGGCGCATGGTAGGTTTGGTGCGCCATAGATAGGGAATCCACAGAAAGGCACTTCCCTACTAGTGCTTGGCCCCCAATGCGAGGGTAGAAGAAGTGGCGGAACAGCGCCACGGACGGCATCACCCCGACGAACGCCTCGCAGGCGTAAGCGAAGACCGCCAAGTCGAGAATTGCGCCTGGCGTCAGATGCAAGAGCTTCAGCTTGTACGCGCGCAAGATCTCCATGAAGAAATCAGAGAAAGGGGGGACAAGCCCCATCAACATGAAGCTGTCGAAAATGGGGATCTGTTTGGGTGTCCTGGTCGCCGACGGCGGAAAGATCTCCGACGCTTTCCTGGCTGGGACACCATCGGCGCCAGCTGACTCCATCACCCCGAAGTGACCCGCCTTCCGCATCATCTCTGTATCGCCGGCGAAGCAGCTGGGGACAAGGCCTTCTGTTTCTTGAGTTCAGCCCGCTTGGCGTTGCGCGCCGATCTCCGCCGCGCTCTTCTTCCTCCGGGCGAGAGCTTTCAGTCGAGCCATTGGAGCAGAAGGAAGGTTGGTGCAATGGCAGCAAGAGGAGGCGGCGGAGCAGAGTCAGGAGGACGAAGGCGGATGCGGCGATTTGGGGATTTCGGCAAATCTGGAGAGGTAACGGCTACAGTGGAAGCCAGTCGTGCCATATAAGGCATCCCACACGTCGCGTCGTGGCCCCATTACTCCGATGGACATGGGGATCGAGGGGGCGTGCCGATTTCTGCGCGTTTCGCCCGTTGGATTCCAAGATAAGCACGGGGTCCATATGAATCGCAACGTTCGCCGTGATTCAGTCAATGGAACCCGGGGGCTCGTCTCTACCTCGCCTCGGCGGGTCCCCAACGGAGCTGAGCAAGGAAGACCAGGTGCCCGGGACCCACTTTGACCTATCTTTAGGCCATGGCCCCGGCAGCTGGAGCAAGAGCCGCCGGGACCATGCCCGGGGCTACTGTCGCAGCAGTGGAACATGGGGTTCCCCTAGTACTGCCAAAGTGGGTCCACCCCATGTGGGCCTAAGATGAAGATGGACAAGACCAAGACTCAAGTCAAGCTGGCGGGTTCACCGTCAAGACACGCATGGCCTACGTCGACTAAGGGCTCCGGTCCTGGGGACCTTCCGGGTCCCCGAACCAAGCAAGAAGGCCAGGAAGGACCCGAGAGCCCGAGTTCCCGGCCGGAGGCCAGGCTCCCTCTCGGGTACTTCCCCACGTCCCTGTGGATAAGCACTCCACCTCACCGAGGAAGAGGTCGAAGCAAGGACGAACACAAGGTAGAACCAGAGCAAGACTAAACTAGGGCTGCGAAGGTAGAGAGGAAGGTGATCTCCTCCGGGTCAGGATATGTCCTTCTTCTACCTGCAGCCAAAACCCTTCCGGGTACCCCATCCGGGAGGTTCCATTGTAAGCCACACTATGAAGAACCCATCAATCCAGACATGCAGGAGTAGAGCTTTTAGCCTCTGGGCGACCTGAACCTGGGTAGCTCCTTGTGTCCCTTTGGTTGCATGCTTTGATCGTGGAGAGGAGAGCTTGATCTAGACTTCGCCCAAGAAGACGATTCTCAGCCTCCTTCGCGCCCCATGCCGAACCTAAAAGGGGTATCCTATACTCCCGGTGTCCGTGCAACGAGACACGACAGTATAGCTATAAGAGTTCAAATGGACAAAATGTGTCCATTAGGCTCCCTCGTGCTGACCTTTTTGACAGGATTACCGGGAAGTGGACCGTGGAGGAGGTGCAACCTCAAGAGGAGCCCCAATATCCAGGAATGCAAGGCTACCAATATGGTTACTTCCCTGGAGATGGAAGTGGTGGGTACGATTACCATCCGGGATACTAGCTTGATCGCAAGCTTGGGGGAGTACTTCTCTCCCTTTCCATTTGTTGTTTTATATCACTTTTATCTTGTTATGTTTTAGTTTCTTGTTCTGAAAATTACAAAAACACAAAAAGATTTTATTTGTTTCTTTTTCTTATTTACTTCTGGTCATTTACTTTATGCATCTTAAAACTAAAAAGAACAAAAATATTTTCGTTTTCTTGAATCCAAAGTAAAAACGGAGGTGTAGGAATTGCTGAAATCTGCTCACTGTTTTTTTTCTTTTTTTTTCTGTAACTCCGAATGAGCTACAAAAATTAACCACTACTGTAACTTTTCATAACCTATGCACCCGTAAAATATGAGATTATTCTGAGGTGTTTAGGTAGGGCAAAAACAGTTCTGTATGCAGTAACGTTTTATGGCAGATTTGGGTTTTTATTGCGCAGTTCAAGTTGGGAGAGGAGAACAACGATGATGAGTTGATGTGCATGAAGTGGATGAAAGGTATGACACCTTTGCCGTGCTTATGTGGACTTTTTAATAACAGCAAGTGCGCACATCATAGTTTCTTTAACATTTAGGGAAGTGGTAGCAAATGTTTATCTTCTCCGTGTTCTAGTATGTTATATGATGATGCAAGTGAGATATTATTTAGTGACAACACTTGGCTGTGGATTGAGTAACTGTGTCTCTAAACAAAGGTCTACGCATCCCATTGTGCTTGCTAAACTTGCCAACCAAAAAGAAAGTAAATGAGTTTTTCAAATGTTAAACATGAAGTCATATGCTTGACGAGCTTAGGGGTTGGGAGTTAACTTATATGTGCTAAACATAGAAAGCTTTCAACATTTAACTAAATTACATTTAGTTGATATCATATACTTTTATTTATGGATGCTTATCATGGTGCCAAACATATGCGGAAACTTAGTAAGTTTGAGGAGTGGGTATAAATGGCTAGAGAGACGTCTGGGCCGCCAACCTATGTCATGCATCATTCATGGTGGAAATTTAATATTCAGCGTCGTGTTATAACATGAGGAAACTTAATATTCATGTGATTTATGCGCCACCAACCGTAAGTAGCAAATTTTAATGAGTATATAGTACTTCTTTTGCTCCTACATATATAGCAACATATCAACATGTGTCGTGTGTACATCCAGTTTATGCAACAAAGGCATGCATGGCAAATTATCGTATAAATTTTACCGGGCATGGAATAACAAGGTTCAAATTAAAGTCTTACTTTATCTCGTTTGGATAAACATTGCTAGTTCATATATTTCGTTGGCACCTTAACATCAGTTTTTTCAATAAGTGGTGATCAAAAGGAATTTTTGTTCCCCTCTCCAGGACAACACAGCTGGAGCCGCCATCTTGTAATATGTTTGGAATATGTTTTCATTGTTGTCGGCGTGACAAGAATTATGTCGGGAGTACTGCGTCGAAGTTTTATTTCACAATAATACGCTGATTTCTTGCCGGGGGCTATAAATTAATGTTGAAATCCAAGTCCATTGTGTGTTGTTCTGTTGTGTTTATGTGATCATATCTTATTTCGTACGAATCAAAGTATATTGAAGTTTCCTTTCTCTAGTTTAGGTATATTATGAAAGGGCCTTACACTTGTAAGTCCGAGCATTACGTATTACGTACATACAAGGGAAAACCATTGAAAACGTTACTGCCCCGCTTGGATGTTTCGGATTTAATTCCTACATGTGAAAGTGTACTGGTGTATCCCGCGTGGACAGCGAAACCATAGTATTTGAAACGGAACTCTAGATGTGTGTCAAAATTTCTGACGTATTGGATTGGGAAATGAGCGAAGGGCGATTCTAAAACAGGGAACCAAGTACGTTTACACTCGCTTGTCGGTATTTTTTCACCGGCGAGTATATTATGCTAGTTTTAGGCGTAAAAACAAGCAACCAAGCGGGGCCTAAGTTTGCAACTGAAAGAACATACATAGTATGAAAGAGCAACACCGAGAGCACTGCCATCGTCCCGCCAACTGACAAGGAAAAGAAGGGAACACCACCTACTCCCCAAACAAAGTACACATCACTAATCGTTCGTCTTGTACTCCGTATATCCTTTACATGCATCTGGCATCGTAGCATCGTTTGGACCTTTGCACAGGTCCCTCTCAACTACCGGGTTGGAAAATCCAAAACCTGGGTGAACAGTCGAGCATCAACTCCACATTCGTGCTGACACATGAGTAAAGTTTTTGGCCGGGTGTTGCATCTTAGTATATTATCATTTGCGCGCGTAACATTCGATGCAACTCATTTAACCAGAACTAATAGTTTTCCACGATTAATATCCTTATGTCATTTAATCCCATATATCTCTACATAGTAAAGCCTCTATTCTCCTACCAGGCTTGCCTACCTTATTTATGCATTGTGTTAGGTAGAGCATGAACCCGTTGGATCTGGCACGCATGCATGTGGTGAGAGTGTAGCAAGCAAATAGTAGGTATTGTGTGTGTTAGTTTACATCCTAACCGTGGTTAGGCTAATCAAATCAGCACTTCTTCAATTGGCTGACAAGCATCCAATACTCGTTCTAGAGATGTGTACAAAACAAAAACAGAATGTAACGACGTATGAGTTTTCTAGCTAGTCTCCACTGATTGGCACTTTCATTGCATCGAAGGCCAACTAGTAGAGAAAAATAAACAAACCTTATATATAGAGAGTGGGCCTATTCTAGACAACCCTTTTAAGTGTTTGTAGAATAATTATTCTACACAACTTCCCATCCTAAGAAGTTTCTCAACCTGAACACGACCCACCCGCCCGAACCAGAAAATACGCACGACCCGAACCCGACCAGATCCACCCCAGGGACGGAGCCAGGAATTGAAGTTAGAGGGGGCGAGAAGTAGAAGCATCAAAATCTTAGAAAATATAGTGACTCATAGCAAAAATATTTAAGGCACAAACTATTATACTGTTGAGAGATGGGCTAAGAACTAACTATGATACGATTAGATGTTCAAAAAACTTCGGCACGATTAAAAATCGAATGATCAAGACGAGAAAACTCCCTTTTTGTCTTCCCTCTCATGCTAACGGTTGCGGTCGGCCGACTGTGCACCTAGGCTGTGATTGCTCTTAGCTCGACTTCAATTGCTCAATGGGAGCCATGGGTGGCACGTCAGGCAGGCGACGATCTGCGGAAACAAAACGGCGGTCGAAGAAAGAGACGATCCGATCTGTCGTATTAGTTTAGGATCGATATTATTTTCTGGTCTCTTGTTGGTGGACAAAGTTTGGGTCTGGTGCACCTAATCTCCATCGAGGTGCAACACGATCGTTGGGGGGGTCTCGCCCCCACTCGTCCCCCTTCTCTGCCCACCCTGATCCACATCCCCACATCTCCCCGATCCGCCACGCCACCCTCCACCATCCCCGCCGGCGAGATGCTCTCCACCTCCTGCGTGCGCCGCCGGAGAGCCGGGGTCCACTTCCACCAGCACAAGCGGCCTCCAGCACGTGCACAACTGCCGGCCAACCCACCTCCAGCGCTCGCTGCCGCCGACTACCCCTCCACCAGCACTCCACCCACGGCGTACACCAGCTCGTGCGCCGGCCGTGGCACATTACATTTAATTTACTTGTTATATTATTTTCGCGCGAGATGGGTGTTCACTTGGTTCGGTTGACGTGTATCTTGCTTGTTTGTGTCCACCCAACTTGCCTCAGAGTGTGGACTTGGTTCGATTGACATGTATCTTGTGTGCTTATGTCCACCGTACCCCACTTGCGTCATACTCCCTCCATTCCACTAATATATCAAGGCGTGAAACTTGTGAGGCTAAAACCAAGGAGAGTCCGGGCGATAGAATTCTTTTCTATATTGCCCTGGTTACACAGCCCATCTTCTATCCAATGAATTCTCAGCGCAAGACATGGGATTGGGAGCTGTTACTGTACCGTAATCATAGCAAAGTGTGGCCAATGGGAGTTGGGGGTATTTTTGGAAAGAAGTGAAGAAATTTGCAGCTGCACCTTCCTTTTTGGAAAAAATCAAGAAACTTTTTGATTTTTTCCAAAAAGGAAGCTGCACTTCTTGATTTTTTCCAAAAAGGAAGGTGCAGCTGCAAATTTCTTCACTTCTTTCCAAAAATACCCCCAACTCCCATTGGCCACACTTTTTTTTTATTACAGTACAGTAAGACTAGTCACAATGGGGAGTATCATATACTAGTATCATGCATATGATACTAGTCTATGTTACTACCTCCACAATTGATAATAACATAATTGTGGTATCATACAATGCTATATTTATTAGGTTGTAGACTCATATTGCATTGGAATCCGTTATGTTACGATATCTACCTATGATATTATTATCACCTCTCTCATCATTAATTGCAGTGACACGTCAGCTTTTTGCCAACATGGCATACATGATACCACCTATGATACTCCCATTGTGGCTAGTCTAACAGCTCCCAATCCCATGTCTTGCGCTGTTTACATCCTAATGGTGGTTAGGCTAATCAAATCAGCACAATTTTCCCTAAACTGACTAGTATTAATTAATTGGCTGACAAGCATCCAATGCTAGTTCTACAGATGTGTACAACAGAAAAGAATATATAACGACGTATGAGCTTGGTAGCTAGTCTCCACTGATTGGCGCTTTCATTGCAACCCTTAAGTGTTTGTATATTATCTTTCTAGACAACTTCCCATCTCTATTCGTTGGCCCCCCGGCTGCTATCCGGCACTATTTTGGGAGGTCTGGGGATTTATACATATATATAGGGAAAATTTGCTAGTTCTGTCCGATTACATAGTAGAAACTTTAAATAAAATCTTAAAATAAAATAAATACGCCGTTCAACATGCCCAACTGGCCGTAGAACTGCGTGTAGTCGCCGCCGTCGCCGTCAGAGTCAATGGGCGTGGCGCAAGAGGATAGGCCTGGGTGGTCATCGTCGCCGTGCCACCTGCTGGCCCTAGGCTTTGCCGACTCCTCCTTCTCCTCGCAGTCGTCCAGGACGATGACGCCAGTGTGCACGGCCTCCTCGTGTCACGCCTAACGGCGAGCAGCGCGCTCCGGCAGCCGCGCCTGGCGCTTGTCCTCCTCCGGATGCACCCGGACCTGATACGCGGAGGGAAACGCGGGAGACAAATTGCTTGGGTTTGTGCCGCGTCTACGACTTGGATCGGATCGGGTCAAACGCCTTTTTTACAAAGCATCTGCCTTATTCCCTTGGCTGAGCTTGGACTGTTCTAGCTGCTAGCGGCATCATGCTGTCAGCCATTGACCTGTGTAAGAGGAATTCCCCAGGTGAGCTTCATGAGATCGAGGCTTGGCTCGTAATAAATGGAGTGAGATAAGCTAGCGATGGCGCCCCCTGTGAATGAGCTCGCGACCGTGCATGACAAGCTCTCTCCGCTGCTGGGCACGTCAGAATCGCAAATCATGGCGTGCCCTCTCGACCTGGGCCACTACGTTGCAGGGAAAGGTGCCGTATCGGTGCAGGATACTGCACCAGGACGGGGATACGCCTGGATACGCGTGGGATACTGGTATCCCAACGTATCTCATTTTTTCGAATTGAAATAAAGAAAAAAAATCGGAATATGGCCGGGACACGCAGGGGATACCTCGGGGATACAACGGGCTTATTACGCCTTGATCTACAGCCCGTTAGAAGGCCTACTCGATGGAGATAAAACCTAATCGCTGAAACCCTATCGCCGTCACCTGGCAGTTCCCACATCGCGAGGACTGTAGTTTCGCATCTGGAAGCTCCCTCGGTGCCGCCGGCAGCGCCTCGACCCTCGTCTCCATTCTTCAGCTCTTCTGTACGTAAGTAAGATTCAGTCCATTGCTCTTCAAACTCTATGTTTTTCACCATGCTATGGATTAGGTTTTAGGGAATAACGATGGGGCGATGGGCATCTATTTATGTACTTTTCTCAATCTTAGGTAATGGCGTTTAGGCCGAACAGTAATTCATCTGTTGCTCCTCGTTCTGGGATTGGGTGTGGGAGTGACGCCGCTGATGATTCCAAGGAGAAACAGTATACAGATCCTAAATATCCCCTATGGATTCATGTTACAAGATACGCTACTGGTGGTAGCGAGTCTGGTCGTGGAGGAAATTCGAGATTTAAATGCCACTTTTGTGATGGAGATTTCGGAGGGAGTTATCCAAGAGTGAGAGCACATCTTTTGAAGATTTCAGGTTCTGGTGTGAAAATATGCACCAAGATTGCTCATCCTGTCCTTGAGCAACTTCGCAAGGAAGATCATGAAGGTATTGAAGCTAGGAAGATTGTGAAAGTGGGCCAAGCAAAACGTAGGATGTTGGTGAAGATGGTGTTGATAGCTTTGATGGTGCTGGCATTTCTGAAGGTGCTGATCTCGCACTTGATTAGCCAGAATTGGAGCATGAGATGGTAGGAGACGAAGCATCAGAAGCTTGACGCCTCGGCCTTCAACTTAGCATATTTACTTCATATTTATATTCCACGTTACTTAAACTGTAGTTGCAAAGAATGCAAGGACTATATACAAGGAGTTGGCAGCAACTTCTTCTGTTTACTGGTGCTGATTTTTTTTTTTGCTTTTATATATATACTCGCCGTATCCCCGTAAGTCTATTTTCAGAAAATGCCGTTTTCCCGTATCGCCGTATCCGTATCCCCGTACCCGTATCCCCGTACCATGTAACATAGCTGGGCCATTTGTCGTGTGTCAGTGTGTGAAGAAAGAAAAAACATTGCATGGTTCCCCTGACCCCTGGTAATTCAGCTGAGACTGAGACTTGCCGGAAGAAAAAGCCATTGTGTGAGTTGTACGCGGTCACACGACAACAACAGGCGCTTCGCTGCTAAAAGTTTAAACCCGCGAACCGAAATGACATTCTGTGAATTCCCCCTACTAATTCCCAACCCATACCAAACATGGGATTAGGACTAATAATCAACTTCCCAAGCCTAATCTTCTAACTAACTCCCTCTGCGAAACTCCTAATCACTTTCCCCAAAGTTGCCAAACAGGCTGTCAGCTCTAGGACGTGTGATAAACAAGGCTGTGTGCAAAAAACAAAAAATAAGGTAGGCCGGCCGGGGAGGCCCGCTCATACATCATGAAAAGAAAAGAAAATGGCATGCAGTCGCAATGGTTTTGAACTAGTAGCTGGGTCACGTGTTTCACGTGTATGTCCAACTTATATCCGTTGCATTGCCTATAAATTGCATCCCTATGTCCATTTCCGAAGCACAAACACTTCCCAGCTAGCTGCCATGGGTACCCCCCCTGCTGGTTACCCAAGTTCCGCGTATGCCTCCGAGTTGCAGCCCAAGGAGCATGCCTTCACATTGTACGCCCACCATATCGACGAAGGGACCCCGCTGGCAAACACAAGAAAAATAGGGGGTAGTGGTAATTGGTTAGTGAATTGGACCATACATGATGGCCCTAAGCCCGATGCCAAACTTGTTGGACGGCTGCAAGGCCTATACTATTCTAGCGGTAACTCCAGCGTAGACTTGGTGTTCACCGATGCAAGGTTTGATATATTTCTTTCCCCGTAAGTTTTATTTTAGCTGCGACGTACCTTCCAATTTCTTCCACTTCTCTTTATTAGGTTTCCCTCAACCCTCAAGTTTGCTGGATACATGGAGAACGGTAGTGAAATGGCCATCGTCGGTGGAACCGGGATATTCGCCATGGCACATGGCATTGTCAAGCACGTCGTATTCCAGCCTTCGGGGCCTAGAATAAGAGAGTTTAAAGTCCGTGCCATGGTCCCGACCTTGGAGAAAACTGTAAGAAAATTGCAATTGGTTTGTTTTTTATGTATATGTATAGTTATGAATAAGCTCCTTTTTTCTGAAACATCATATATATACATATAGGTACCCGCCACTAAGGAAGGCCCGTGGGGTAGTTTGGACAGTGGGAGGGAGTATGAACTCACAGATCTACCTTTACCTTTAGATCTAGAAAGTGTGACAATTGAAAGTGGTGATGTTGTTGATTCTCTTGCATTCTCGTACATCAGTCAAGATGGTAATAAGCACAAAATTGGTCCATGGGGACTTGGTGGTGGAACTAAGAAAACGGTGAGTAGCTAGGCTATTTTTTGCATGCATTCCCTTAGTGTCATACTTGGATGTACATATATAAATTATAAATTGGATGACTCTTGCAGATCCAACTTGATCCTGAGGAGACAGTGACAAAAATGACGGGTAGTACTGGTGAGTATCAAGGGAACACTGTTCTAACAAGCATCTCATTTGCTACCAATAAGATGAGGACCTTCGGTCCTTATGGCATCGAAACGGCAGACAAATTCAGCACTCCAGCGGTGGGGAATATTATTGTGGGATTCTACGCGCGTGCTGGCCCTCATGTCAACAGTATTGGAGTTTATGTTCGTAAGAATTAGTGCCAGCGAGAATATTTATCTGCTCAATTCCACTTTTTTAAAAGATTGTCCTGAATAAGACATATGGGTGTGTTGGTAAAAGTTATTTATTTCCCTTAGTTTATATCTTGTCCTACTTTTTCACGTTTACTTATTTATGTTACAAGAGAAATAAAGTTTTGTGTGTGTGATTCCTCTATCTTGATCAATGGATGCATTTGTTATGACTAAAGTAAGCTTTTTATAACTAGTAGTTGCGAATATGTCTACGTACTCCCTCTGTTCCGATTTACTCGTCGCGACGCCGTTTTTGCAAATACTCCCTCCGTTCTAAAATAAGTGTCTCAAGTTTGCCAAAAAATGGATGTATCTAGACATGTTTCATGTATAGATACATCTACTTTTAGGCAAACTTGAGACACTTATTTTTGGACGGAGGGAGTACACCCTCCCGTTTCTTCCGACAAAACACGTAGTCCCTGTTGTCTCCTTCCTCACTCACCGTCCTCAACAGAGAGATTGTTCGCCACGCTCGATCTACGGCGTCGCCCCACACCGGCTTGCTCCCCTCCTCCCCCGCTCGAAGCCGCCTTCCTCCCCTCCCCCTGCCCCAGGCGGCTTGCTACCCTCCCCCTCTCCCACGCCCCCGACCCACGCCGCAAAGGATCCCCTTTTCTGCAACCACACTAGAAAGCACGCTACTTGCCGGCTCTGGCGGCGGCACTTGTGCCCTAGAGCCCGGAGACCCATCTCCCTCCAATCCAAACTTGGGAGGCTGCAGCCGCCGCCTGGGGTGCGCTCCGCCGGCGGCGGGAGGAGGTCCCGGCGTTCGCGGAGCTCTCGCTGGCAGAGCACCGCGCGGCGACGGACGTTTTCACGGCGGGGAACATCGTGTCGGAGAGCATCGAGGTGCCCGCTCGAGTCGCTGCACCACGAGGTCGAGCTCGCCGTCTTCATCTCCCACCGCGCGCACGACGTCCCCGAGGCCTCCGCCATGGACTTCGTCGAAGGTAATCAGGAATTCCCGTGCCTTGCCTGCGCGATTACCTATCCGTTCTTCAGAAGTGGATGTGGAGCTTGTACAGTGCGTTATTCTTCAGTTGCCATGGGTATGCGAATGACAATATGCTTCAGTAGCACATTGAATTCCTAATCTGAAATCATCAGTGTTAAATTGAACCTCATCAGTGTTAAATTTCGCTGCCCTTAACAGATTGAGTTAAATTGTTATGCCACCAGCGTCATGCGTTCTACTCCTATTCAGTTAAGTTGTTATGCCACCAGATTCAGTTAAGTTGTTTTTAGCCCGTTCTTCAGGAGTACTGTGCACTGTAATTTGAGAACAGATGAAGGCTACTGTTCGGAGAATACACAATATAACCAACAGTAGCAGAGAATAGATGAAACAATAGCTGACCCAAAATAAATGTTGTTTTGAGATAAAATTGGGCTGGTTTATTTCATTATGTCCACTAGTAGCTGTAGCTGAAAAGGAATTAGGACTGAATGTAATCTGATGCTAGAGTAATTTAGACTGGCGATGACTCGACATGTTTCATGTTCTAAATTTACAACGTATGCTCTGAATTTACAACGGTAATAAATCATCTTATCTTTGTGCAGCAAATGGATAATACAGTATACTCTATCATGTGCATGAATACATGGCAGTGAGATTTATTTCCAGTTCTTTCAAACTTGCTATCTTAAACATCAGAATATTGAGCAACTGTTCCAGGTTTCAGTTTAGTTGGTTGTCATTCCATAAGATGAAGTAGTCTGCTATTTTCAAAAAACATGACACATTATTTCAAATACTTGTACTGAATGCCAATTTAGTGTCACTGCCCATACAGGTTCAAGACTTGCAAACCTGTGAATACTTCAGCGAGGAACTCGAAGCCAGAGGAGCAGCAGCAGCAGAGGAGCACGAGCTCCACAGGCTGCAGGGGAGAAGCAGCTTGGGAGCGAACGTGGGGGGCACTTGGGTGGCGGCGCCGCCGTTTTTTGGTCACCGGAGGAACTGCGGTGAAGAGCTCTAGTGGAGGAGCACGACGGCCGGGTGAACCAGGAAGGAAACGAGTGGGGAAAAGGGTCCTAGAGGACCATCAGATCATCCTGAAGATGTTTAGAGGATCGGGGAGGCCTGAGGAGGCGCGACGGCGTCGAGCTCCACCCGGGAAGCGGCGGCCGGAGTTGGAGGAGACGAAGTCGATTCCGTCGATCCAAGTCTTCCCGGCAAGCGAGACTCGAGGAGGGAGAAGCTCTCGGCGAGGCGGAGCTGCTGGTATGCTCGGACTGGCTCGGGGAGGCGTCACGCGGCGGCGATTGATGACGGCGGCAGGGGAGAAGCTACAACAGCAGGCCGGCCGCAGGGGAGAAGGAGCAGGAGCAAGAAGGTGGCAGGGAGAAGCTGCACGAGCAGGAGAAGTCCGTGGGAAGGGGAGAAGGAGCAGGTGCAGGCCGGGGCAGGAGCTCCACCGTCCTGGAGCTTGGCCGGCGACAGACTCTTCACGCGCGAGCTGCGTGCCTGATGTGTATTTTTTAGAATTTAAAACTACGCAGGGGGTTCCGTGTAAAATGGACCGTAGCTCAAATTTTGACCCCCCCCCCCCCCCCCCACGACAAGTAAATGAGAACAGAGGGAGTACTTGGCAGGGGAGAAAAAAACCAAAACTAGTCCCCACGCTCGTCGGAGTCCCCGCCGCCGGGACGCCGCGCCGCCCAGGCCGCCGATTGGAGGCCGCGCTCCTCCTGCTCTCCACGCCGCCTACCACCGGTGCCCTACCGTTGAGTCCGCCGCCGCCGCGCCGCGCTATGCACTCCAGCGCCACCAGGTTCCTCTCCCTCCGTGCCGTACTGGAATCCATCCTTCAGTGCCGCCGGCTAGCCCTCGCCGCAGCAGGTCCGTAGTGGAATCCGTCCTCGAGCTCCGCGGGCGAGGCCCGGCGGCTGCAGGTCCGGCCTGGAGTCTCCGTTCTCGAGCGCCACCGGCCTGGTCCAACCACGAGTCCACGTCGAGCGCCGGTCGCACAGCCAGGCCCCACAGCACTTGCGCCAAGGAGACACCGGCCAAAATCTCCATCTCCTGCTTGATTTCTTCCACATTCGCGTGAGAGTCGCTGATCAGGAATCCGTGCCCGAGCAGGAGATCGAAATGGTATTCACAAAGCTGCTGCTCTTCATGGCTAGAACGGTCTCCTGGAACTCCTCGAAGCAGCGAGCACACCCCAGCTGCCTGCTCGTCCTCAGACGCGCAGCAGTTCTGTCTCAATTCCTTCCGTTCTGAAGTAGTACATGTAATAGGCTGGTTGATTATTTTCCAATCCTCCTCCGTTAGCCAAAGAGGCTCTGTATTTCTCTATTTTCTGTTTTTTTTTTTTTTTTGCAAGGAAGGGAACAGTACATCAACCAAGGAAATTACAGAAAAGCCCAGAAACTAAAAAAATTACAAAGAGGCTTCATCTTCACCGAGCAGAACGCCGCGCCGGCGAAACCCGCCGCTGCATCTCCATAGCCTTGGTCTGGGAGACTCCCCATCGCGAACAGGAAGTCGAACACTCCTCGGAGCCGAAGCTCCTCCACCCTGCACGATAGTCGACGTCGCCACCTTGGTCTTCAGCACCGCAACCTTCATGTCGTCAGACGCCAGATCCGCCAGCTCACGGACTCCGGCGAAGGGGATGGCCTCTCGCGCGCTCCGACGAGCCACGAACAAGGCCAGGGCAGCAGATCCACAGCGAGGCTCCACCGGAACCGCACCTGCAGAGGGGAAGAACGCCGCCACCAAAAGCCGCTCCGACGCCACCGCTTCCACCACAGCGCCGCCGGCCAGCACCCTCTCACACACACCTAATCTACATATGCACCGGGATCCGTGGATTCCCCGTCCTCCCGCCGCCGAGGCGGCCGCCGGAGGGCGAGGGATCCGGCGAATCGCCGGCGCGGAGCTGGTGCGCGCAAGATCGCCCAAGAATTCGCCTTTTCACTGTAGCTGGGGAAAAGGTGAGAGGACCGAGCTCTCTCGTTTCTCTATTTTCTGTTTAACTAGCACGGCAGTACAAAAATGTAATTCTAGTTAGTACACCGCATCTTACTTGATGAGCAGTACACTCATGTGGTTGAAGAAAATGCACACGCATAAGCAAGAGCTAAAAATCAGAAAATGGCATTTTGGATTCAACTTACGGCAGCACAACTTATTTAAAACAGCAGTACCACCTGAATTAACGATTTGCCAAAAAGACGCCTATATACACGCTATATTCGTCAGAGATTTTGCCTAGAAGTCAACAAAAAATATTTTGTGGCCTAATTATTTACGCAAGTAGAATATTTGGTAATCTTTGAGCGTAATTTTTTTGGAATTTTTTGAACATTTTTAAATTTTCTAAATTTGTTTCGTATATCAGGTGCGCCTGTCCCCATGTGCCATTAGTCAGCGTCCGTTAGTTCACATATTATTATGTAGAACTGTCTTAAGTTAGGTTAATATGTACTGATTAGTACGTCCTACTTATGAGTAGCTAATTCCCACACTCCTCTGACTAACAACACATCTCTGAATTAGAGAAGTGTGTTGCACTGTTGCCTTTGTTAAAGTCCAGGCCACTTGCTTCAAACATAGCTGTTAATGCCATGACCCTTGCTTCAATAAAAAAGATAAAATACCGTTGTCGTTATTTGCCCGAGGGTGAGAGCTCGTCCTTGCTTCTTGGACGTTACATATACTCAGAGCCTCCATAGAGAAGTGTATCATTTTGTTGATATCCAGCCCACTTGCGTCAAAATCGGCCGGTGTTTTGTTGCCATCCATCTTTGCTTCAATTAAACAAATAAAATATCATCGTTGATGGCTCATTATCACAAGGTTGTCCATTGATCCACATGATGGAGATGTAGTTGGAGAAGCTACCCCAACACTTCTATGAAGGGGCAAACACTAATATACAATAATTTTTTGTGCTAATTGCAATTAGTCATTGGCCATATATAGTAGGCGAGTTCCAACAAACATCTGATGTACGATGGCATAACTACCGCACCACTAAGGCCGGTCCGTCATGCGACAGCATGCGTCGTTTCTTATGCCTTCCACAATGCATTGTCTCATAACCTGTTATCGTAGGTAAGTATATTATAAGAGACAACTACCCTAATGCATTGTATTTTTTAGTGTTGTATCGAAGTGGCCTTGTATTTAATAATTTTATCCTCAAATTTACATGTGATTGGTCCAACAACTTTTTTTTGCCTATGATCTCGTGCAAGAGTTGTATGTTCGATAAGATACAACATCAATCTCTTTCTTCATTAAATATAGATTCACATAAGCAATTTGCCTATGATATTGTGCCAAGATACAACCACTAGGGAAGGGCTTGGATCTCAAAGGATGACTTTTGCTTAAATAGAACAGTATTTAATGATGAAAGAGAATAAAATTGTCTGTTGCTATGTATACGGCTCTTGTCACCGTATTGAATACAAGTAATAAATGGCAAACCAGTGTACTCATGCACCCCTTGACCAATCAATGCATGGATGGTACAAAAGAATTAAATGTAGAAGAGAAGTTAAGAAATGACCTACTGAAATATTGACGTCTCCTAATTTTACGTGATGACGTAGAGGAATTTAGATACGACAATACCTTTCCGCATCACGGAATGCCTAATAAGACAACTGGTGCATCCAAAATATTGCATCTCAGGATAGGTTAAGACCAATATTGATGGGTGTGGTGTTTTGGATGCGACGAAGACATGGTTTCACACTATTGTGTGGGCATGGCTGCAAGATATTCTTGACTGAACTGCACATGTGTGCATGTGAGTTTAGTGATTAGTGTTTTGAAGTGTCGAGCCTCGATATACAAGGTGAAAATCTAGGTATGATCTTTATTGGCCGTACATACCAGACATTTTACTTGTTGAAGTCATTGTCTAAAGTGTTCTGCATGGAGAAGTGTGTTGCGTTTGTTAATGTCCAAGCCACTTGCTTCAAACACAGCTGTTAATCCCATGGTCCTTGCTTCAATAAAAAGATAAAATATTGTCATCTGTGTTTTCCCGAGGGTGAGAGCTCGTTCTTGCGTCTTGGACGTTGCATATACTTCGAGCCTGCATAGATAAGTGTGTCATTTTGTTGATATCCAGCCCACTTGTCACAAAATCATCCGGGGTTTTGTTGCCATCCATCTTTGCTTCAATAAAACAGATAAAATACCAGCATCGACAGCTCATTTTCACAAGGTTGTCCATTGATCCATATGATGGAGATGCATATGAAGAAGCCACCCCAACACGTCTCTGAAGGGGCAAACACTAATATGCAATGATGGTGGAATTAAGAACAAGGTGAGTAGCTAGTCTACTTTCTTCATGCATTCCCTCGGTGTCCTGCTTGGATGTACATATAGAAATATTAAATTGGATGACTCTTGTAGATACTTTCGTCATATTCTCTAGAGAGTAGTGTCATGAAGAAAAGGTATCAAGTACTGATAGATACTTTCAGTGAACTCACTTGCTTTTATCTATTTTGTCCAAAATATGAATTAATCCATAAGGTTAATACTACTTGTATCTATTATGCTACAAATTTCAGGAATCCGACTCAATGTTTAACTCGGTATACAACAAAATTAAAGAGACAAATTCAATTTCAATAGTGTTTTAATAGACCGAACTCACATCCAATTTGAGCTTACTCCACACTCTGTTTTTTATTACACCGCCTTCTGGTTTTAGTCAAAAAAATTAAAATTGGACCAAGTGTCTAGAGCAAAATCAATATATATAATATAAAAATGTCATAAATGCATATAATCAATGTTCGGGATATCACTTATCGGGAACTTATCGGTCGACCCAATATAAGGGAGAAATCGGCCGGTTTATCGGCATATCGGCCGATTTATCTTATCGGTCACACACTGAGAAGCGATAAATCGGCCGATTTATCGGAATATCAGAAGATATCTTAAACAGTGCATATAATACCAAAATATGTCACATGATGATTCTAATAATACCGATTTTAGCTATAGATGGTTCGAACGAAGTTACAAACAACCTAAGTTGTCCAATTGCCATCTATTTCTTATCTTCTATGTATAGGGCGACTTATACAGTACCTTTTATTACTCGTGGGGAGTAGTATGAAATCAATGAACGTCTCAGATTAGGCGGTGGAGATTAGGCCCAGTAAGCCGGTAAGTATTAGAAAAAAGGTAAGCCCAGAGTCACACGTCTCCACCTCGCATCGAGACCTGTGGTCCTGTCGTTCATACACCGCCGCCTCCACCCGAACCGCGGCCAGCGCCTCCAGCTCACACACGCCCAAGAACGCCACTCCCACCTCCACGCCGCCGCCTCGGCCTTGACTTCGTCGCAGTCTGAGCACGTCGCCGCCGCCTCCTCCTCGAATGCGGACACCGCATCGTTCCTTCCCATGGACTCATGACTGTCAGGCCAAACCGTTCCAGCTGAATAACGTAGTTACCCATACATATGTTTGGTTCTTTAGACATTGTTCCACAACATTGAGTTAATATACAACTAATCTGAGTTCATACACATCTCACTCAAACTTCACCTCCAACAGCATGGTTCTGGTTTAATCTTTAATGGTTGCCACATGCGACAAGTCAGTGCGCAAGAGAAAGCTAGTGTGGATTGATAGTCTACACCTATGTTCCGGACAATCCGGTTCTATGCTTTCCGTTTATGTTTAATCCTTGAGGTTTGATTGTATTATTTGCGGTCCTATACCTTACATGTACCACCTCTTCCTTAAAAAGAACCTTGATTCTGAAATATGTGACTGATAACCAATATCCTCAAGACAGTCAGGCCATAACTGATCACTACTACTATCAGCATAATATTATATCATGGTATTTTGCATGGCCCACCTGTTTTGGTACTCAAATTTTGTAGCTCGAAGTTAGAACTAAGCAATTTGAACACTAGTAATGCTAGACTATGCGTTACTTAATATTCCTATGCTGCTGAACTCACCCCATCCAATTTTTTTTTCGAGAGTACGCCATTGGCGTACCGTAGCTTTATAGAAGATAGCAAGAAAAATTACAAGAGTGGCTGACCAACAACACGGTCAACGCAACACCACACCCAAATGTACAAGGCAACTACTCCCGAAGAGTGTTGTTACTCCCTCCAACACCTAGCCTAAGCCATGAATTCAGCTCATCAAGGATGCACTGAACTAAGCTCTGAACCGAATGTTGTCTGCTAGGATTGTTGAAGCATCTAGCATTTCTTTGCTTCCATAAACTCCAGCAAGTTAAAATCACCAGGGTATCGAAAGTTCTTTTGTCTTTACCCTTGAAGTTGCGCCTCACCTTCAGCCACCAGGAGTGTAGGTTGTCTGTCGGATCGGGGATGGCAGCTTGGGCACTAGATCGCCTGAAAACCCAGTACCATACTTCCCTTGCATAGACGCACTGGATGAGGATGTGGTCAACCGTATCTTCTTCTTGTAAGCATGTGAATCACTCTGAGGTGGCGTCCTGAAGGCCATGCCTGAATCTTCTATCAGAAGTCCAAAGTCTATATGGCCAAGCTAACCATGCAAAGATCTTGCATTTAAGAGTAGCCCTGGACTTCCAGATACAACCAGCTGCCTCGAACCTAGTCCTGCCCTGGCACAGCATATCATAAGTTGAGCTCACTGAGTAGGCTCTGGAGCTCGAACCCGTCCATTTGAAGGTGTCCTCTGCCGACTCATCTCGCTGAATCGTGTGTAGGTGCACCCAGAGAAGCACACACTGTCGCCAGCCTTCAACCGTCAAAGGGTTTTTGATGTCATTCACCAGCTATTATCCCACATTTGGATTCAAGGTTTTTGACTTTTGACTTCGGATTCTGAACATCTTCTGTTTAGCTGTTGCATATTGATACAAGGGAGGGATCAACTAAATGATCAGGCTGTGCAAAATAAACAGATCCGAACTGTATTCTGTACTGTCGAACAATGTAGTGTTGAGATCTCCAAGTATATCATAGTTGAAGTGTGTTAAGCATAATCAAGTTTAATATCCAAACTTCAGTATTTGTAAAAACTGAAGTATTCTCAAGATAAATCAAAAAACAGAGCTCCCAAATGGAGGAAGCTGAATGATACAGTGTGTAGATGCAGCTTGCTCTCTTCTTGGCTTTGCCAATATCGAGATTGCTAGATCATGTAATAAAACGCTGCGGCTCTGTTCAAGGATTTTTTTAGTGAGCTGGGTTGTGGCTAGCTACATCCCTTATTCTTTGGACAGGATTTTGTGCGATAACGATTGTAGCATAAATTCGGCAAAATAATCTTGTATGAAGTACAACACTATTAAATGTTATACTAAGAAATCAGAGGAACTTGGAGGCGTTTTGAAACCCTCCCGTAGGCTCACTTTGTTTCAGGACTTTCCTTTCTCTTCTAAGATCCAAACAACAAACGAGAGTCTGGTATGAGCCACACAAAAAGAACAAACAAACAGTGTGCCCGCAGAGATGATGGGTACCGACAACATGGAGCTCAAACAACTTTACGGATGCAGTTTATTTCAGTTTGCTAGCTAGTTGGCTGTTGCTAGTTTCCAGTGTGGTGCGGTCGTGTTAGGTTTATTGCCAACTGTAGTGTGATGTGCAATGCTCAAAATTGAACATGTTGCTGTGTGTAATAGATTGACGGTTTTATTTGGACTCCTGGAGCCTTGTCAAATGATGATCTTCTGGGAGACTCCAGGGAGACATGATGCTTAGCTGTGTGCTGGAGCGCATCAACCGCACCGCGTTCACAGCATTAAGTTCACCACAGTTACGCTTCCTTCTTTTGCTCAGTTAACTGTTCGGTTTAACCTATTCAATTCAAATGTCCAAACTGCTTGTGCGATGAAAACAGACCTACTCTAAATTGAATTAAGTTGTCTTCTCTACTAAATGCATTACCTGAGTATGCAACACTTGTTCTAGTCCTACTTTTGGGTCGAGAGCATTGTTCTGTTCCACTTGTTTCTTTGAAAGCTAATGAAATCTGACGTGAAATTACAGATTGGTGATATTTTTCGTTTTGTTCTACTTGTATCTTCTTTGCTGCTCTTTTATTTAACGTTGAGCTGTCTGAATTTGCAGGATAAGGCTTGTCCATACCTAAGTTAAGTTTGGGGTGAACGACGAAGTCACAGCTTGTCAAACAATTAGCTGCATTCCACAAGTTCGAAGAAGCGACCTTGGTAAACATAAAGTAGTATCAACAAGTTCAAAAAAAATTGAATGTCATTTTTAATCCATCTGGATGTGATGTGGTTTGATAGTGTTATTGATGATTGTCAGTTTAAATGCTGGAGTTTAGATTGTTGCAATGGTGTGAAATTGTATTATTTGAATGTTGGAGTTCAGATTGTTCGGGTGGTGTGTTAATTGTAGTATTTGAAATATTAATGGGTTTTATTCGTATTGGAGATGGCAACTGTCGACAAGGCTGACCCACGTCGCCTTTTGCCCCTCCAGGCCGAACCCAGCGCGATGGGTTCGGCTTGGGTGTGCCGGCGCTAAAAACGACGCCAAACGGTGCTAAACGAGGTTCTGGGGTGCGACCGGGAGATTTTACTTCGCGTCGGCGCTAAAAAAGCCGTCTAGGGGGCGCTGGGGGAGGGGGGCGGCTGGAGATGCCCTTACTGGACTGCCTAGGTTACTCAACTTGTGACAACATTTATAGGTGCAAAAGTTCAATCGAAGTGATAACAACTTGTTGACAGTTGCATGAATGTGGTTGATCTCTCGGTTGCGTGGCAAAGCAACGATCGATCATTAGTAAGAAACACATTTGTTGGGTGGCTAGACCAGGATTCCAAATTCAAAGTAACACATTTTCAGTTAATTTGGCCAACTTTAGCATCTTTTATATGTTTGGCAAATCAGTATAGTGCAATAGAAAACCAGCTGTGTAGCTATTCTAAGCAAAAGCCAGGCTTGATTTATTTCATTAAGGAGAGTTCAGGTGGTCATCAGAATACGTACAACGCCAACAATCTCCGGAAAGTTCAAACGGAGCTCGAGCTCCACGTAGATTTTTAAAAAAAAAATCGAAATCTGCACTTTTTAGTTTCGTAAAATCGTGAAACAAATACCAGATGTACATAGTGCCGAGATCTACAAGCGCTCAACTCAAAATGCGTAATATTTTGGGCTACTAAAAAGAAAAACAGGCAAAATTTCAAGTTTTCTTAGCTAGGTACTGTTCACAACCAGATCCACTCATTTGTCATTTCTATCCAGCCCACAATATAACGAATTTTGAGTTGAAAATTTGCGCACTTGTAGATCATATCACTATTTATATACATGAGATTTATTTCCGGAGTTTTTCAAATTTAAAAGTGCATTTTTTTTCAAAAACGAGCTATATGTATCTCGGGAGCCAAAATGCCTCACTCCAACAATCTCTTCTTATATATGTCCTTACTGATAGGAACAAACATAGTGGTTACTCTCTTGGCTCCAACAATAAACGTGATTAACTCAACTAGAACAAATATGTAACAAATAATAGTAATTCCTTCTGTAGTCATCGATAAGCCTAACCATATCATGTCAAATTAAGGTGGTCCACCAACAACCTACGGCCCAGCCAGAATGAAAACCCTTTAATAGTGGTTGGACTAAGTGTGACACGACCGCCGAAACTGACCTCGCGAGCCGCCCTCCTCTCGGCGGCTCCGGAGGCTCCCCCACCACCACCTCCCTTAATCCCCTCCGATCTACATCTCATGCCGCCGCTGCTGCCGACGCGGGCGGCGGTGGCGGCGCCCTTCCCGTCCAATCGGTGGGAGGGCAGGGGAGGTGGTTCTTCGCGGCGCTGCACGGAGGGCACAAGGCTGCGCGGCCGTCTCGGCCGAGGCCTGAGGAGCTCCGGCAGATGGCGCCATGGAGGAGGTGGTTCGCCGCCGGCTTGGCCGTTTGGGCGATCTGCACAGGGATTCGATCTGGGCTGTAGGCCCTGATCTGGGTCTCTGGGGGCCGCCAGGGATGGGCTGCCTGGGAGTCTGGTTGTGGCTTCGGTCATGCCGGCAACGATCTGCAGTTGCGCGCTGGTCTGCTCTCTCTTCTACGGCCGTTTCTGTTGGGAGTGGCTTCGCGGCGTCGGGGCCTGCGAGGCTGAAGAATAATGGCGGTGGTCCTATGGTTACTCTGGCGTCAAGGCGAAGAACTGCCGCGCGCCTGTCCTCTTTGATCTGGCCAGAGTGTCGGGTTCCAGAAGGCTCCGCTGGCGATCTCCAACTGACTAATGCCTAAAGACTGCTGGATCGGGTGATATTCGGTCGTGCCGGAGGTAGCGGCGCGAAGCTCTACTCTGTTGCTATCATGGGAAAATCCATGGTGAAGCCAGAGGGAGAATGTCATGAAAGCTGTGATCGAAGGGCTGTCAATGGTGTTCGGAGCCTTTGCGTTTTTTAGGAACTGGCTCGGAGTTTCAGGAATCGTGGCAGCAGTATGTAAGCGGGGGCGACAACATAGATGAAGTTCAAAGTCCTACCTTTCAGGGTGACAATCCAAGTTCTGGACTTAATTGGTTGTGCCTGGCAATGGTCTTGCTGAAGACATTGTTTTGACAGCGGGGACTATCTTCAAGGTGAAAACCCAAGGTCTGGCCTTAATTGGTTGTGCCTGGCATTGTTTTCTTCTTGAAGGCGTTGCTTTTGAAGAACTGGACATCAGGTGTTGGCTTGGTGGTGGTGTGCTGCTGCTGCAAGGACTGTAACTCTGTAGCAGGACTTTTCTTTTATTAGTTCTTTTTCTTATTGTCTTTCGGCTGTGTACATCCATAATACATTTGGTTATTGCGTTGTTGCAGAGGCTGGGTGTAATTGGTATCTCCGCGATATTAATATATGCTCTTTATCTAAAAAAGTGTGCTAGCTCAAGAAAAAATTGTTGGTCTTTGTATCATTTGGAATTTGTTTCCTAACCTGTTTCAACGAGGACGTAGCCACGTAGGATTGCGCCAACTATCCGAACATCAGGATGCATGCATCTTTATGTCGATGATCCCCTTAATTTCAGTAGCATCTTTATTTACTTGCAATCTAGTTTTCCTCAAGATTTATATTTATATAATTCCATGCTTAAGGTAACGTCGAAACAACTTGCTAAAGTGCCAAGTTTTCACAAGATTTTTGAATATACCCTACCCCCTGCCCTCGTCTGATCGACATAGTCGGTGTTTCAGCTCAGTGTTGCCATCTGACTTGCAACGGGAGACGTGACAGGGCGGACGTCCGCCTACATGCATAGGGAGTGTATAGGGTACATTTGATGTTCAACCCACTCTCTTTTTCAATATCAGTTGTCTGTGGCAACTTGCCTGATATGGTTACAACCATGAGGTCGTCAACTGAACAACATATACATCCTTGATTGTCTATCTAAACAAAGAGTCACATAACACGAACGTCAATCCAGGGCATGACATACTGATCAGCATGGACGCACGCATTTATTCATCCATTATCAAAGCTGCTTTTACATGGGCATGACTACACAAGCAGCTGGAAGAACCCCAAGGAAAGGTCTAACCAATGCGGGGTGTATCAACCACGGTGTCGACGAAGATGCGGACACGGTCGGTCCTATAGTCCATGGTCACTGCTGAGTCTGCAGGGATGACGACAATGTTGGCTCCTGGCTTATCCCTGAGGATTATCTCCCTGGCCTCCTCGATGGACTTCCCCACCAACTCTGGCCACGATGTCTTTGTTTCCTGTCCCACGACCTGGGCGCTGGGGAAAGTGACACCCGAGTAGCTCATCGTCGACGGTACGTGCGCGCTGTAAAACCATATTAGAGATAGCTATTTTTTCCGAATTAAGCATGTAGATCAATGTGAGAAAATGCTAGATATCGAGATCGATGCATACTCACCAGCTAAAATAGAGACCTCGAGCTCACTTTGTCTACCACTGACTGAACTTGATTGATATTTGCATAACGCATTGCATGTGTGTGGTATTTATAGAGGGGGGCCGATAAGCTTCACTTTATCTGGTGACGTGTAACCACGTATTAATAAGTAAATTCCACTGCATGTTCTGCTTGAGATAGATAAGCATCACTTTATCTGCTGATGTGTAGACACGTATTATTAACTAATGCCAAATGTGATGTCCTCTTTCACATTGCCACGGTCCATGCATGTGAAGCACATCATGGACTACACCGTTAGCTTATTTGTGTGCACACTAATTAATCCACAGCTTGATGACATAAATCCATCTTAGTTAGGGTCATGATACGAGATTAACATCCGTTCTCACAGCCACAGACGATTCTGGTCCATCTTCTGTTTCATTATCAGGTTAGCTGCCCGATCTTATGTTTTATGACCACATTTTCCAGACGGTATTGTTTGACAATTGCTATTACTGTCTCCGTCCCGGTTTACAGGTCTTGCGAGTGTCTCTACATTATCAAATTGACCAATGTAACATGAGTGATATATGTATCACGCAAAAATTATACCATTAGAAAACATAACATGTAATAAAGTTTTAAATGGAATATTTATTGTAATATATAGCTTGTATTATGCGGACAGACGGAGTACTTACTCGGATCTAGGAGTTAATTTGCCAAGATCAGCTCCGAAACGAACAGCCCGGCCGAAGGAAGCAATGATAGCAACAAAAAAAAAAGTGGCCGGAACTAATAGGGAAATTCATCAAAGAGGCAAAGAAGGAGATTTTTAAGGACAAGTTGGAGGCCAAAATCAAGGTGATGACGGTGGGGTCATTTGTGGGGCGGATTATCGGATCGATCGTGTCTGCCGACAAAGTTGCCCAGGTTCCCAAGGTTGGCTAGCTAGGTTTGAAGCTCGCCGGTATGTGGCACATAACAAGAACAAACAAACAAAGTGTCGACAGAGATGATGGGTACCGACATCAATACAAGAGCTCACGCTGCACCAGCTCGTCTTCACGCTCGAGTCCATCACATCGACCTACAAAACCTTGTCGTGAGGAACCTGGAGGCCGTCTTCGCCAGCGAGCTGCTACTTGCGTCAGCTATACGTATCGCCTCCCGCGAACACAAGCACGGCGGTGAAGGAAGTCCCCCCCCCCCCGCCCCCCTCACGTCGTCCCCTCCAGGCGACGCAGGGGGCGAAACCCTAACCCCCCGCGCCGCCACCTCCCCCCCCCCTGCCCCTCACTTCCCGTCGCTCCCAGAGGGCCGCCGGCCAAAGGCCGCGGCGCCGGTGAAGGGGGCGGCGGGGATCTGGCCTCCCGGCTCTCGCGCGGCGGCAGGGAGGACTCCTCTGCTCGGGCCGGGGCCGGCTCGCCGTCGACGCGCCGCCGCCTCTCGCCTCCTCCCTCTGCGTCTCTCCCCTGGCCAGCGTCTCCAGCGGCCACGCCCGTCGGCGGTGGTCAGATCTGGAGCGTGGCGGGTCGGAGTAACCTGCGGTGTTGGGAGGCTGCAGGTGTGGCTGTCGTTGGGAGCTCTAGAAGCCGGGGCGGCGGCCCCGGAAAGGTGGAAGGTGCGGCGCTGAGGCAGGGGCCGTGTCCTGAGTGCTGGCCGGCGGACATGGCCGTGTGGGCGGCAGTTCGTCGGCGAGCGGCGAGATGTGGAGGTGGTTGGCTGCCATCTCAGCGGCTGGCCGCTCTCGGTTTCGGAGGCTGGATTGCCGGGGTGAAAACCTGCCTTGCTTGTCTCGGCTGGCGGTGGCGATGCCCAAGGGCGCCGTTCCCTTCTTGGAGGCTCCGCCGCGGATCCTCTCCCGTCCTCCCCGAGGCTCCGGGTGAAAACCCTAGATCTCTCTAGATCGGGTGGTGGCGGAACTGCGGTGCCGTTCCCTTCTTGAAGGCACCACTTTTGGAGTCCACGGATCGTCTCTCCTTCGGTGGTTGTGTGGTGGCAGCGGCGGTGGCGTTTGTTGGCGGCGAAGACGGCTTCGGGATGGCCCATCTCTTTAGGGTGTAGCGTGTGCTTGTGCCGTGGCCTGAGTTCTTGGGGGAGCTCTAGGCCACCGCTTACCGTCTTTCCTGTCGACCAGGGATAGGGGTCCCTCCGGTGGCAATGCTTGAAGACGAGGCGACGCTACCCCTTTGTTTCCATCGTTCATCTTCGTCGGTGTCTTGTTCTCCGCAAGTGTTGCTGTTGTTGCTTCGCGTTGCCGTCGACCCAGCTTGCTTTTTCGGTTTTTCTTTCTACAAGCCGTTGGCTTGTTCTTCGTGTGTGGGTGTGAGTTTGTAAGCTGTTTCAGCACTTTGTAACTCCGCCATTGGCGTCATTAATTTAACGCTGGGCTTCGGCCTTTTGTCTTAACACAAGCACGGCGCCGGTGTGATGTATGGTGTGTGAGTTGTACATGTTTTCATTACGTGCGTAGTACTCCCTTGCTAATAGACAGTGAGTTTTAGTTTTGACCCACATGGGCTATGCTATTTTGTTCTTTCTCTAGCATAGTTTGTTAGATGGTGATTACTGATTAGTGCAGTTATTTTTGCTCCTGTGATCATACTCTGTTTACCTTGTTACGAAGGAAGACACCGCCATTAGTGGTAATTGCTCCGTGTAAATATTCTCAATCTTTAAATTCTATATGAGATCTGGCAAGTGTCCCTAGTCCCTTGAATCCTTGAAGCTGATGATGATGACATGCCCGGTGATAATTCTCATGAATATAATTATTCGTTAGTCTATGTCTTAATTTGCTAGATGCATCTACTAGTACGGATGTTGTTTACTTCAGTTTGCTAGCTAGTTGGCTGTTGCTAGTTTCCAGTGTGGTGTGGTCGTGTGGTGTTTATTGCCAACTGTAGTGTGTTGTGCGGACTGAGCTTCGGTGACTTGTAGGCTACAAGTCACGGAGAGACTTGTGCCCATCTCACCCCTTCGTTTTAGATCCAATGGATGAGATTTGTCCAAATTTGTAACTCAAAATAAAAAGTGTTCAGAAAAAATTGAAAAAATCCAGTAAATCACAAATGCCTCGTTTTGTACTCTGGGAAAGTTTTATTTCATTTGGACCATTATTTTGTGAATAAGTAAATTTTATAGCTTAAAATGGTAAAATGCTATTTAGTTACAAAATATTAATCGAAATAGGATGCAACTTTTCCAGAATATAAAGCGAGGCATTTGCGATTTACTGGATTTTTTTCAAATTTTTCTGAACACTTTTTATTTTGAGTTACAAATTTGGACAAATCTCATCCATTGGATCTAAAACGAAGAGGTGAGATGGGCACAAGTCTCTCCGTGACTTGTAGCCTACAAGTCACCGAAGGGGTGAGATGGGCACAAGTCTCTCCTCGTTTTGCACTGCTCAAAATTGAACTTGTTGCTGTGTGTAATAGATTGATGGTGTTTGGAATCCTGGAGCCTTGTCAAATGATGATCTTCTCCAGTCCCCAGGGAGACATGATGCTTAGCTGTGTGCTGGAGCGCATGAACTGCACCGCGTTTACAGCGTTAAGTTCATCACAGTTGCGCCTCCTTCTCTTGCTGAGTTAAGTGTTCAGTTCAACCTATTCAATTCAAATATCCAAACTGCTTGTGCGATGAAAATAGACCTACTCGAAATTTAATTCAGTTGTCTTCTTTGCTAAATGCATTGCCTGAGTATGAAACACTTGTTCTACTCCTACTTTTGGAGGATAGCATTGTTCTGTTCCACTTGTATCTTTGAAAGGTAATGAAATCTGACGTGAAAATACAGAAAGGTGATTTTTTTCATGCTGTTCTACTTGTATCTTCTTTGCTGCTCTTTATTTAACCTTGAGTTGTCTGAATTTGCAGGAGAATGCTTGTCCATAGCTAAGTTAAGTTTGGGGTGAACGTGGAGTTCGCAGCTTGTCAAACAATTAGCTGGAAAAGACTTTCCTCTGCTCGCCCTCGCTACAGTAGAGAGCGGCGGAAAAGGCGTCCTCGAGTTCTCCTCCTCCTGCCGGCGAATCCGCCGCTCCCCTCCGCCTCCGGTGGCTGTTTCAGCACCGTGAGGTGGGGGGGAGCTCCGGTTCTCGCTTGTGTGTGTAGATAGGTCGTAGTTTCGCAGGTGTTTGTGTGCCCGGGCGGCATTGTCGAAGACGGTGGCGATGGCGTCGGTGTTTTGGGCTTCGTGCTTCCCCTCCTGTCCCTGTTCCGGCCTCGCCGGGGAGGTAGTGAAGCTGGTCCTTCGGGTGCTCTCCTCTGTCTCTGCTTCTCCGGCCGGCCGTGGTGGCGAGGGGGGAAGTTCGCAGAGGTTGGTATCCCGCTTTTGGTGCAGATGGTGCAGGTGGTCTTCTTCGGCGTTGTTGCTCCGGACGGCCTTGGTGGCGAGGGGAGGTGCGGCATCTGGAGGTGGTCGGGTGCTGGCGGTGGTGGACCTAGACGACGGCGAATCGGCTGGATATTGGGCGGAGTCGGGGAGCTGGCGCTGTGGCCGTGCTCGTTCAGCGCGTCTCAGTTCCGTCGCAAGGCGGCGGACGGCTCCTGCGGTCGTCTACATGTTGTGGCGGCGCTCTCTCCCCGGCGGCAAGCGGTTCGGCGACTTCGCCGGCGTCTATAGGAGCTTGGGGTGCGGTTTGGGATCTGATCGCGTTTCTTCCCGGTGGCTAAGGGTGCTTTGTGCACTTTTCGGGGTGCTTTTGTAATATCTGTTTTCTTCTGGGCCTGTTTGTAATAGTGTTGAGCCTCCTTTTCATATGAATCAGATCCTTCCTCAAAAAAAAAACAATTAGCTGCCTCCGACAAGTCCGAAGAAGCGACCTTGGTACACATAAAGTAGTATCAACAAGTTTTAAAAAATTGACTGTCATTTTTAACCATCTCGTTGTGATGTGGTTTGATAGTGTTATTGATGGTTGTCAGTTGAAATGCAGGAGTTTAGATTGTTTCGAAGGTTTGAAGTTGTATTTTTGAATACTGGAGTTTAGACGGTTCCGGTGGTGTGTTAATTGTATTATTTGAAATATTGATAGGTTGTATTCGTATTGCAGATGGGAACTGCCGATTACTTGATTGAATGCTAGCTTGATTTTATATAGTGCCTGGTGAGGTGTACTGGCCTAAATAGGGGAAGACAAGAATAATAAAAACAGAACGAAAGGTGTGATATTAAAAAAAGTAGACTATAAAAACGACAAGGCACAAAATTGAAGTGGACGGTAGAAAGGCTATGGCCCATAGAAACGTCGAAACCAAAATGGCCAATTGCGCGATAAAGGCCAAATTATTGGCCTTGGACCATACAGGTCACCGAAACGGACCAGGCCGATTTTGATTTAGGACGATTTGATTTAGTCATAAAATTTGCCACGTATTACTGGCCACGTATGATCTGATATGTCATGGCTGGACTGCTAGTAACGATATTGGGTTGTCATAATTTTATTACAGACCAAACTCGTCATAACGGTTATGACGATTTCAAATAAATGGTCATTATTTATCATACTGACATTCGGTATTTGACTATCTGTTTTTCGTCATAAAATCGTAAATAATGGAATATAGTGACGATTTAGTGAAAATAATAGTGTCTTGTATCAACATATTTCTTGTAGTGAGGGCCTGTAGTGAGGGCCCTCGGCATAAAGGAACACTCACTATTAGGAAAAAGCTTATCTGTGGCTCACGTCGGTGCGCTATACTGACTGTTTTGCCTTCGGCGTACTCGAATGGGCCACCAGTAGGCGCCACATGCCTCATGTATGCCAAAGGCAAAGCCCTCGACATTCACCTCCAGGCATGCCAACGGCTACGCCCTCCTCACACATGGGTACGACGATACACCAGGAGATGCCACGTGGCCTTATATGCCGGTGGTTCGGCCTTCGGCAAACATCCTGACGCCGTCAAACGTCTAACCATATGCCAATGGCAACTGTTAGCATATACATATGGCGACAACTTTCGTGTATGTGCCGACGGTTACTTTGTTTTTCGCCTTTTCTTGTGGTTTCTTGTTGTGAAATCTTTGGGGCTCTGTGCAGCTTTGTTCTTGAGAGACCGGGTGAAATGTTGAACTTCTTGATTAATAAAGCGTGTTTTATCCAAAACATGCAAACAACATGTTTGTTGGCTTAAAAAAAAGACACATGCATGGAATAGACCGAACGATTGATAGACAACTCAGAAATGTATCAAGACGGTGACAAACATAACCATTCGTTCTCGCTTGCACCTGAATGCGGTGAACTGAAGTGATATTTCTAAGTGTCACAATTTTAAAAAGTGTGGCAGTTTTAAACTAACCCTGGTTGAAAATTGAGACACTTACGTTTTTTTAGATCGGAGGGAGTATGTATTTAGTCGGCTTTGTCTTTGGGCACAACTCATAGTGTCTTGTTTTATTTCTCATTTATGGATTCTAATAAGAACTAGGACACACAATACGATATATATGTCAAACACTACTACAGTAATGAAAGTCTACGTGGCGAGGATGAGTATCGCATGGGCCTGGACAACCTTCCACGCATCCCGTACGTGCCGTTCCTCGGTGAGTGTGCTCCCGACGGCGCGCCGGAGCACGTACGCGCCGCCAACCACCGCGCAGCTCATGTACGCCCATCCCTCGTCGCGTTAACAGCCGCAGCAGCCTCTTGATTTTTTTTTGTTTTTTGGCCGTTCGCGTCACACCGCGGTGGTGGCCGGAGCCGGAAGCACACCAGCGCGAACAGCCTCGGCGCCACCACCTCGAACCTGGCGTCGGCGCTCACCATATCCTCGAACGCCGCCGCCATGCGCACGTGGGCGCGCACGGCGTCGCGCAGGCCGTCGGTCCCGTAGCAGCGGAGCACGAGCCAGACCTTGAGCGCGCGGAACCGCCGCGTCAGCGAGATCTGCCAGTCCTTGTAGTCTACCACCGTGCTGTCGTCGGTGGCGGCGGCGTCCTTGAGGATCACGTCGTCATCTGTGCCGAGCGCTGCCACCAGGCCACCAGGGCCGACGGCTGTTTCAGCCACTGGGCGCAGCAGTCGTTATTGGCCAGAAGCCACTTGTGATGGTTCATGCTGAGCGAGTCCACGGCCTCGACGCCGTCGAGCAGGTGGCGGAACTCTGGGCAGATCAACGCGGAGCCGGCGTAGGCCGCGTCCACGTGGACCCAGACGCCATGCGGCGACGCCACCACGCAGAGCTCGTGGATGGGGTCCACGGCGGTGGTCGGAGTGGTTCCCATGGACGTGCACAGAAACATCGGGACCAGACCGGCCTCCACGTCAGCCTGCATGGCAGCCTCGAGCGCCGCTGGCGGCAGGGCATACATATTCACCTCACGGCATGTCGGTATCACGTGGCAGTTGTCCTTGCGGAGGCCGGCAATGCGGGCGGCCTTGCGGAAGGCGAAGTGGGTCTGGTCGGAGCAGTAGACGACGAGGTCACCGATCCTACCCTCGCCGATCTCAGCAAGCTTCCTATCCCTGGCGGCGACGGGTACGCAGAGGATGGCTTCGCAGGGGGTGCCCGTAGCGTGCCGCCGCCGCCTCCTTCAAACAGCAAGCTTTTTGGCCGGTTGAGCGCCTTGCCTAGCCAGTCCACCACAACGGCCTCCATCTCGGTGGCGGCCAGCGAGGCGGCCCAAGTAAACGGCGCCATGTTCATCCCGGCGGCGAGGGCTTCGCCGAGAGCGCCGATCGTGCTGCTCGACGCCGGGAAGTGAGCGAAGTGTGGCGCGGGCTCTGCTAGTGCGTGATGCCCGGCAGGATGAGGTCGCGGACGTCGTTCAGCGCCGCAGAGAGGGCATCGGGCTCTGGTCGCGACGGCGCGATCTCCGGGAGACGGCGGCTCAAGAAGCCAGGGACGATGTCAGGGTGGACGGGGTAGTCCGCGATGCGAGAGTAGTATTCGGCGATAAAGTCGATGACCTCATGGCCTTGCCGCCGGAACTCGTCAGGGTCGAGCAGATGAGCCGGCGATGATGGCGTCATCGTCGTCGTGCAATTCTGAAGCCCAGGTGACATCGTAAGAGCGTAGTATGTACTTAATGGACTCTCTGGGATTACTCAACTTTTGACAACATATATAGGTGCAAAAGATCCATCGAAGTTATAACATGATTTGACAGTTGCATGAATGTGGTTGAGCTCTGAGCTGCGTACGTGTCACGGCAACGATCGATCATTAGTAAGAAACACATTTGTTGGGCGGCAAGCCGAGGCTTCTAAATTCAAAGTAACACATTTTCAGATAATTTGGCCGAATATAGCATCTTCGTATAGTTTATAGTTCATAATATAAATATGGCCGCTGCAACAATTCATGTAAGTTCCAAATAAAAGAAGGAAATGGCAAATTAGTAGTACAAATTTATATTTCATAAGGGAGAGTTCAGGTGGTCAAGGGTGTTTGGATAATTTAACCCGTCATATTTACTAGTCCCTCTGTTCCATATTAGTTCTCGTCGATTTAGTACAAATTTCAGCGACCGAATGGAGGGGGTATTAAGGTGTAATCAGGGTGGGAACAATCACCCTCATCGTACCGTAGGGTACGCGTGTACAACGTATGGTTTAGTATGCAAAAAAAGGGAATTGTTGACTAATGCCATCTGCTCGTGAAATGGTTGGTACCACGGTCTAATTTTAGATGTTTCATGTCGTTAGAGAAGGCTATACAATGGATTGCATCTTAATTTAAATTATGTCATGAATAAACATAAAACGGAAAATAATATCACTAGGATAAGCATCTGGTACAATGTAGGAAAACATGGTATCTTTCATTTTAAGAGGTCATCTCTTATCTAACGGAAGACAAACCACTGTTTCATTTTTTTTCTCCTCCATCTCGGTAACCATTTTACGTGGCTAACCATTGGACATGCTCTTAAGAACGATAATTTAGGATAATCAAATCTTCCGGATCTATAAACATGGAATCACTACAGGAAAAAGCTTAGTTTCCGACGGCTAAATCATTGCCGACGGCCGGCCGTCGGCATACAGATCAAATCCTGACGGCCATTATAATTACCGTCGGCAAACGAACACCTTCGGCATATCACATCTATGCCGACGGCTTTTTTATCAGGCCGTCAGGATACATAGGCCATCGGCGTACACCAACCAGTTGCCGAGGGCCGCCGTCGGCATAGACAAGGCCGTCGGCATACAGGCTGCCACGTGGCAATCCCGTTTGTTCACAGACGGAAGTTTGACAGCACTAGACGTATGCCGACGGACATGTATGAGAGCCGTCGGCTTATTAATTTGTCCGCTCCGAAAAATAATGGGGCAGAACCAGGGTTCGAACCGTGCACCTAGTGCAACACAGCATACGCTGCTGCACTAACCACCTAGAAATATTGAACACAAGTTTGAAATCTATGATTAAATAAATACTTTTGTACCTAATAATGATTTTTAACAAAAATAAAGAGCAAACTATGAACCACTTGTAGTTCAAATTTGACCACTTCGAGCTGAATTAGCTGGAATTTTTCTTTTTGACGAGAGGTGAATGGAAAGATTTGGACATGCAAAAATTTGATTATATTGCAAACTACGTCACATAATATGACATAAAGTGAAGATTTTCCATTTGTTTGATTTTATTTGAATTTCTTATGTCGGGTTCAAGATCCAGTCAAAACGGCGAGCATGACCGTTCTTAGCTAGCATTTGAATCTTTCAAAACTCTTGGTAGATCTATGATGAAATAGATACTTTTATACCTAAAACTAATTTTTAGTGAAAATAAAAAGTGAACTATGAAGCAGTTATAGTTCAAATTTGACCCACTTTCATCTGAATCGACAGACATTTGTCTTTTTGACAAGAGGTGGACGGAAAAGAAGTTAAAAACACAACCATTTGGTTAATTGGAAGTAAAATGTGATCTAATATTTTTAGAATTTGTCTTGGTACAAATTTGAAACAAATATTTGGTAGGTTCTTCACAAAAAACCTCATATTCGGTACTCGGAAAATGAAAAATGTTATTTTTGCGTAAAGAAAATGAAAACTTTCTTCGGCAACATTGTTCACCATTCCAAGATGCACCCTTGTATGTAATATGCTATTTTTTAACAAACCATGCCATGAATATGCCCATAACATAGCTCATTTGACCTGAAAGTCATTAATCTTAGTACATGGAAGCTCATTTCTGTGAACACTTTTGTAAAATATTTGTCTTTTTCCAAGTTTATTATTTCTATTGCAAACTAGGTCACATAATATGACACAAAGTGAAGATTTTCCATTTGTTTGATTTTATTTGAATTTCTTAGGTCGGGTTCAAGATTCAGTCAAAACGGCGAGCATGACCGTTCTTAGCTAGCATTTGAATCTTTCGAAACTCTTGGTAGATCTATGATGAAATAGATACTTTTATACCTAAAACTGATTTTTAGTTAAAATAAAAAGTGAACTATGAAGCAGTTGTAGTTCAAATTTGACTCACTTTCAACTGAATCGACATATTGACAGGAGGTGGACGGAAAGAAGTTAAAACACAACCATTTGGTTAATTGGAAGTAAAATGTGATCTAATATTTTTAGAATTTGTCTTGGTACAAATTTCAAACAAATATTTGGTTGGTTCTTCACAAAAAACCTCATATTCGGTACTCAGAAAATGAAAAATGTTATTTTTGTGTAAAGAAAATGAAAACTTTCTTCAGCAACATTGTTCACCATTCCAAGATGCACCCTTGTGCGTAATATGATATTTTTTTAACAAACTATGGCATGAATATGCCCATAACATAGCTCATTTGACCTGAAAGTCATTAATCTTAGTACATGGAAGCTCATTTCTGTGAACACTTTTGTAAAATATTTGTCTTTTTCCAAGTTTATTATTTCTATTGCAAACTAGGTCACATAATATGACACAAAGTGAACATTTTCCATTTGTTTGATTTTATTTGAATTTCTTAGGTCGGGTTCAAGATTCAGTCAAAACGGCGAGCATGACCGTTCTTAGCTAGCATTTGAATCTTTCAAAACTCTTGGTAGATCTATGATGAAATAGATACTTCTATACCTAAAACTGATTTTTAGTGAAAATAAAAAGTGAACTATGAAGCAGTTGTAGTTCAAATTTTACCCACTTTCAGCTGAATCGACATACATTTGTCTTTTTGACAAGAGGTGGACGGAAAGAAGTTCAAACACAACCATTTGGTTAATTGGAAGTAAAATGTGATCTAATATTTTTAGAATTTGTCTTGGTACAAATTTGAAACAAATATTTGGTTGGTTCTTCACAAAAAACCTCATATTCGGTACTCGGAAAATGAAAAATATTATTTTTGTGTAAAGAAAATGAAAACTTTCTTCGGCAACATTGTTCACCATTCCAAGATGCACCCTTGTGCATAATATGATATATTTTTAACAAACTATGCCATAAATATGCCCATAACATAGCTCATTTGACCTGAAAGTCATTAATCTTAGTACATCGAAGCTCATTTCTATGAACACTTTTGTAAAATATTTGTCTTTTTCCAAGTTTATTATTTCTATTGCAAACTAGGTCACATAATATGACACAAAGTGAACATTTTCCATTTGTTTGATTTTATTTGAATTTCTTAGGTCGGGTTAAAGATTCAGTCAAAACGGCGAGCATGACTGTTCTTAGCTAGCATTTGAATCTTTCAAAACTCTTGGTAGATCTATGATGAAATAGATACTTCTATACCTAAAACTGATTTTTAGTGAAAATAAAAGGTGAACTATGAAGCAGTTGTAGTTCAAATTTTACCCACTTTCAGCTGAATCGACATACATTTGTCTTTTTGACAAGAGGTGGACGGAAAGAAGTTCAAACACAACCATTTGTTTGATTTTATTTGAATTTCTTATGTCGGGTTCATGATTCAGTCCAAACGGCGAGCATGACCGTTCTTAGCTAGCATTTGAATCTTTCAAAACTCTTGGTAGATCTATGATGAAATAGATACTTTTATACCTAAAACTGATTTTTAGTGAAAATAAAAAGTGAACTATGAAGCAGTTGTAGTTCAAATTTGACCCACTTTCAACTGAATCGATAGACATTTGTCTTTTTGACAAGAGGTGGACGAAAAGAAGTTAAAACACAACCATTTGGTTAATTGGAAGTAAAATGTGATCTAATATTTTTAGAATTTGTCTTGGTACAAATTTGAAACAAATATTTGGTAGGTTCTTCACAAAAAACCTCATATACGGTACTCGGAAAATGAAAAATTTTATTTTTGTGTAAAGAAAATGAAAACTTTCTTCGGGAACATTGTTCACCATTCCAAGATGCACCCTTGTGCGTAATATGATATTTTTTTAACAAACTATGCCATGAATATGCCCATAACATAGCTCATTTGACCTGAAAGTCATTAATCTTAGTACATGGAACCTCATTTCTGTGAACACTTTTGTAAAATATTTGTCTTTTTCCAAGTTTATTATTTCTATTGCAAACTAGGTCACATAATATGACACAAAGTGAAGATTTTCCATTTGTTTGATTTTATTTGAATTTCTTAGGTCGGGTTCAAGATTCAGTCAAAACGGCGAGCATGACTGTTCTTAGCTAGCATTTGAATCTTTCAAAACTCTTGGTAGATCTATGATGAAATAGATACTTTTATACCTAAAACTGATTTTTAGTGAAAATGAAAAGTGAACTATGAAGCAGTTGTAGTTCAAATTTGACCCACTTTCAACTGAATCGACATACATTTGTCTTTTTAACAAGAGGTGGACGAAAAGAAGTTAAAACACAACCATTTGGTTAAGTGGAAGTAAAATGTGATCTAATATTTTTAGAATTTGTCTTGGTACAAATTTGAAACAAAATTTGGTAGGTTCTTCACAAAAAACCTCATATTCGGTACTCGGAAAATGAAAAATGTTATTTTTGTGTCAAGAAAATGAACACTTTCTTCGGGAACATTGTTCACCATTCCAAGATGCACCCTTGTGCGTAATATGATATATTTTTTAACAAACTATGGCATGAATATGCCCATAACATAGCTCATTTGACCTGAAAGTCATTAATCTTAGTACATGGAAGCTCATTTCTGTGAACACTTTTGTAAAATATTTGTCTTTTTCCAAGTTTATTATTTCTAGTGCAAACTAGGTCACGTAATATGACACAAAGTGAAGATTTTCCATTTGTTTGATTTTATTTGAATTTCTTATGTCGGGTTCAAGATTCAGTCAAAACGGCGAGCATGACCGTTCTTAGCTAGCATTTGAATCTTTCAAAACTCTTGGTAGATCTATGATGAAATAGATACTTTTATACCTAAAACTGATTTTTAGTGAACTATGAAGCAGTTGTAGTTCAAATTTTACCCACTTTCAGCTGAATCGACATACATTTGTCTTTTTGACAAGAGGTGGACGGAAAGAAGTTCAAACACAACCATTTGGTTAATTGGAAGTAAAATGTGATCTAATATTTTTAGAATTTGTCTTGGTACAAATTTGAAACAAATATTTGGTTGGTTCTTCACAAAAAACCTCATATTCGGTACTCGGAAAATGAAAAATGTTATTTTTGTGTAAAGAAAATGAAAACTTTCTTCGGCAACATTGTTCACCATTCCAAGATGCACCCATGTGCATAATATGATATTTTTTTTAACAAACTATGCCATGAATATGCCCATAACATAGCTCATTTGACCTGAAAGTCATTAATCTTAGTACATGGAAGCTCATTTCTGTGAACACTTTTGTAAAATATTTGTCTTTTTCCAAGTTTATTATTTCTATTGCAAACTAGGTCACATAATATGACACAAAGTGAAGATTTTCCATTTGTTTGATTTTATTTGAATTTCTTAGGTCGGGTTCAAGATTCAGTCAAAACGGCGAGCATGACCGTTCTTAGCTAGCATTTGAATCTTTCAAAACTCTTGGTAGATCTATGATGAAATAGATACTTTTATACCTAAAACTGATTTTTAGTTAAAATAAAAAAGTGAACTATGAAGCAGTTGTAGTTCAAATTTGACTCACTTTCAGCTGAATCGACAGACATTTGTCTTTTTGACAAGAGGTGGACGGAAAGAAGTTAAAGCACAACCATTTGGTTAATTGGAAGTAAAATGTGATCTAATATTTTTAGAATTTGTCTTGGTACAAATTTGAAACAAATATTTGGTTGGTTCTTCACAAAAAACCTCATATTCGGTACTCAGAAAATGAAAAATGTTATTTTTGTGTAAAGAAAATGAAAACTTTCTTCGGCAACATTGTTCACCATTCTAAGATGCACCCTTGTGCGTAATATGATATTTTTTTAACAAACTATGGCATGAATATGCCCATAACATAGCTCATTTGACCTGAAAGTCATTAATCTTAGTACATGGAAGCTCATTTCTGTGAACACTTTTGTAAAATATTTGTCTTTTTCCAAGTTTATTATTTCTATTGCAAACTAGGTCATATAATATGACACAAAGTGAACATTTTCCATTTGTTTGATTTTATTTGAATTTCTTAGGTCAGGTTCAAGATTCAGTCAAAACGGCGAGCATGACCGTTCTTAGCTAGCATTTGAATCTTTCAAAACTCTTGGTAGATCTATGATGAAATAGATACTTCTATACCTAAAACTGATTTTTAGTGAAAATAAAAAGTGAACTATGAAGCAGTTGTAGTTCAAATTTTACCCACTTTCAGCTGAATCGACATACATTTGTCTTTTTGACAAGAGGTGGACGGAAAGAAGTTCAAACACAACCATTTGGTTAATTGGAAGTAAAATGTGATTTAATATTTTTAGAATTTGTCTTGGTACAAATTTGAAACAAATATTTGGTTGGTTCTTCACAAAAAACCTCATATTCGGTACTCGGAAAATGAAAAATGTTATTTTTGTGTAAAGAAAATGAAAACTTTCTTCGGCAACATTGTTCACCATTCCAAGATGCACCCTTGTGCATAATATGATATTTTTTTAACAAACTATGCCATAAATATGCCCATAACATAGCTCATTTGACCTGAAAGTCATTAATCTTAGTACATGGAAGCTCATTTCTGTGAACACTTTTGTAAAATATTTGTCTTTTTCCAAGTTTATTATTTCTATTGCAAACTAGGTCACATAATATGACACAAAGTGAACATTTTCCATTTGTTTGATTTTATTTGAATTTCTTAGGTCGGGTTCAAGATTCAGTCAAAACGGCGAGCATGACCGTTCTTAGCTAGCATTTGAATATTTCAAAACTCTTGGTAGATCTATGATGAAATAGATACTTCTATACCTAAAACTGATTTTTAGTGAAAATAAAAAGTGAACTATGAAGCAGTTGTAGTTCAAATTTTACCCACTTTCAGCTGAATCGACATACATTTGTCTTTTTGACAAGAGGTGGACGGAAAGAAGTTCAAACACAACCATTTGGTTAATTGGAAGTAAAATGTGATCTAATATTTTTAGAATTTGTCTTGGTACAAATTTGAAACAAATATTTGGTTGGTTCTTCACAAAAAACCTCATATTCGGTACTCGAAAAATGAAAAATGTTATTTTTGTGTAAAGAAAATGAAAACTTTCTTCGGCAACATTGTTCACCATTCCAAGATGCACCCATGTGCATAATATGATATTTTTTTTAACAAACTATGCCATGAATATGCCCATAACATAGCTCATTTGACCTGAAAGTCATTAATCTTAGTACATGGAAGCTCATTTCTGTGAACACTTTTGTAAAATATTTGTCTTTTTCCAAGTTTATTATTTCTATTGCAAACTAGGTCACATAATATGACACAAAGTGAAGATTTTCCATTTGTTTGATTTTATTTGAATTTCTTAGGTCGGGTTCAAGATTCAGTCAAAACGGCGAGCATGACCGTTCTTAGCTAGCATTTGAATCTTTCAAAACTCTTGGTAGATCTATGATGAAATAGATACTTTTATACCTAAAACTGATTTTTAGTTAAAATAAAAAAGTGAACTATGAAGCAGTTGTAGTTCAAATTTGACTCACTTTCAGCTGAATCGACAGACATTTGTCTTTTTGACAAGAGGTGGACGGAAAGAAGTTAAAGCACAACCATTTGGTTAATTGGAAGTAAAATGTGATCTAATATTTTTAGAATTTGTCTTGGTACAAATTTGAAACAAATATTTGGTTGGTTCTTCACAAAAAACCTCATATTCGGTACTCAGAAAATGAAAAATGTTATTTTTGTGTAAAGAAAATGAAAACTTTCTTCGGCAACATTGTTCACCATTCTAAGATGCACCCTTGTGCGTAATATGATATTTTTTTAACAAACTATGGCATGAATATGCCCATAACATAGCTCATTTGACCTGAAAGTCATTAATCTTAGTACATGGAAGCTCATTTCTGTGAACACTTTTGTAAAATATTTGTCTTTTTCCAAGTTTATTATTTCTATTGCAAACTAGGTCATATAATATGACACAAAGTGAACATTTTCCATTTGTTTGATTTTATTTGAATTTCTTAGGTCGGGTTCAAGATTCAGTCAAAACGGCGAGCATGACCGTTCTTAGCTAGCATTTGAATCTTTCAAAACTCTTGGTAGATCTATGATGAAATAGATACTTCTATACCTAAAACTGATTTTTAGTGAAAATAAAAAGTGAACTATGAAGCAGTTGTAGTTCAAATTTTACCCACTTTCAGCTGAATCGACATACATTTGTCTTTTTGACAAGAGGTGGACGGAAAGAAGTTCAAACACAACCATTTGGTTAATTGGAAGTAAAATGTGATCTAATATTTTTAGAATTTGTCTTGGTACAAATTTGAAACAAAATTTGGTAGGTTCTTCACAAAAAACCTCATATTCGGTACTCGGAAAATGAAAAATGTTATTTTTGTGTAAGGAAAATGAAAACTTTCTTCGGGAACATTGTTCACCATTCCAAGATGCACCCTTGTGCGTAATATGATATTTTTTTTTAACAAACTATGGCATGAATATGCCCATAACATAGCTCATTTGACCTGAAAGTCATTAATCTTAGTACATGGAAGCTCATTTCTGTGAACACTTTTGTAAAATATTTGTCTTTTTCCAAGTTTATTATTTCTAGTGCAAACTAGGTCACGTAATATGACACGAAGTGAACATTTTCCATTTGTTTGATTTTATTTGAATTTCTTATGTCGGGTTCAAGATTCAGTCAAAACGGCGAGCATGACCGTTCTTAGCTAGCATTTGAATCTTTCAAAACTCTTGGTAGATCTATGATGAAATAGATACTTCTATACCTAAAACTGATTTTTAGTGAAAATAAAAAGTGAACTATGAAGCAGTTGTAGTTCAAATTTGACCCACTTTCAGCTGAATCGACATACATTTGTCTTTTTGACAAGAGGTGGACGGAAAGAAGTTCAAACACAACCATTTGGTTAATTGGAAGTAAAATGTGATCTAATATTTTTAGAATTTGTCTTGGTACAAATTTGAAACAAATATTTGGTTGGTTCTTCACAAAAAACCTCATATTCGGTACTCGAAAAATGAAAAATGTTATTTTTGTGTAAAGAAAATGAAAACTTTCTTCGGCAACATTGTTCACCATTCCAAGATGCACCCATGTGCATAATATGATATTTTTTTTAACAAACTATGCCATGAATATGCCCATAACATAGCTCATTTGACCTGAAAGTCATTAATCTTAGTACATGGAAGCTCATTTCTGTGAACACTTTTGTAAAATATTTGTCTTTTTCCAAGTTTATTATTTCTATTGCAAACTAGGTCACATAATATGACAAAAAGTGAACATTTTCCATTTGTTTGATTTTATTTGAATTTCTTAGGTCGGGTTCAAGATTCAGTCAAAACGGCGAGCATGACCGTTCTTAGCTAGCATTTGAATCTTTCAAAACTCTTGGTAGATCTATGATGAAATAGATACTTTTATACCTAAAACTGATTTTTAGTGAAAATGAAAAGTGAACTATGAAGCAGTTGTAGTTCAAATTTGACCCACTTTCAGCTGAATCGACAGACATTTGTCTTTTTGACAAGAGGTGGACGAAAAGAAGTTAAAACACAACCATTTGGTTAATTGGAAGTAAAATGTGATCTAATATTTTTAGAATTTGTCTTGGTACAAATTTGAAACAAAATTTGGTAGGTTCTTCACAAAAAACCTCATATTCGGTACTCGGAAAATAAAAAATGTTATTTTTGTGTAAAGAAAATGAAAACTTTCTTCGGCAACATTGTTCACCATTCCAAGATGCACCCTTGTGCGTAATATGATATTTTTTTTAACAAACTATGCCATGAATATGCCCATAACATAGCTCATTTGACCTGAAAGTCATTAATCTTAGTACATGGAAGCTCATTTCTGTGAACACTTTTGTAAAATATTTGTCTTTTTCCAAGTTTATTATTTGTATTGCAAACTAGGTCACATAATATGACACAAAGTGAAGATTTTCCATTTGTTTGATTTTATTTGAATTTCTTATGTCGGGTTCATGATTCAGTCCAAACGGCGAGCATGACCGTTCTTAGCTAGCATTTGAATCTTTCAAAACTCTTGGTAGATCTATGATGAAATAGATACTTTTATACCTAAAACTGATTTTTAGTGAAAATAAAAAGTGAACTATGAAGCAGTTGTAGTTCAAATTTGACCCACTTTCAACTGAATCGACAGACATTTCTCTTTTTGACAAGAGGTGGACGAAAAGAAGTTAAAACACAACCATTTGGTTAATTGGAAGTAAAATGTGATCTAATATTTTTAGAATTTGTCTTGGTACAAATTTGAAACAAAATTTGGTAGGTTCTTCACAAAAAACCTCATATTCGGTACTCGGAAAATGAAAAATGTTATTTTTGTGTAAGGAAAATGAAAACTTTCTTCGGGAACATTGTTCACCATTCCAAGATGCACCCTTGTGCGTAATATGATATTTTTTTTAACAAACTATGGCATGAATATGCCCATAACATAGCTCATTTGACCTGAAAGTCATTAATCTTAGTACATGGAAGCTCATTTCTGTGAACACTTTTGTAAAATATTTGTCTTTTTCCTAGTTTATTATTTCTAGTGCAAACTAGGTCACGTAATATGACACGAAGTGAAGATTTTCCATTTGTTTGATTTTATTTGAATTTCTTATGTCGGGTTCAAGATTCAGTCAAAACGGCGAGCATGACCGTTCTTAGCTAGCATTTGAATCTTTCAAAACTCTTGGTAGATCTATGATGAAATAGATACTTTTATACCTAAAACTGATTTTTAGTGAAAATGAAAAGTGAACTATGAAGCTGTTGTAGTTCAAATTTGACCCACTTTCAGCTGAATCGACAGACATTTGTCTTTTTGACAAGAGGTGGACGAAAAGAAGTTAAAACACAACCATTTGGTTAATTGGAAGTAAAATATGATTTAATATTTTTAGAATTTGTCTTGGTACAAATTTGAAACAAATATTAGCTAGGTTCTTCACAAAAAACCTCATATTCGATACTCAGAAAATGAAAAATGTTATTTTTGTGTAAAGAAAATGAAAACTTTCTTCGGCAACATTGTTCACCATTCCAAGATGCACCCTTGTGCGTAATATGATATTTTTTAACAAACTATGCCATGAATATGCCCATAACATAGCTCATTTGACCTGAAAGTCATTAATCTTAGTAGATGGAAGCTCATTTCTGTGAACACTTTTGTAAAATATTTGTCTTTTTCCAATTTTATTATTTCTATTGCAAACTAGGTCACATAATATGACACAAATTGAAGATTTTCCATTTGTTTGATTTTATTTGAATTTCTTATGTCGGGTTCAAGATTCAGTCAAAACGGCAAGCATGACCGTTCTTAGCTAGCATTTGAATCTTTCAAAACTCTTGGTAGATCTATGATGAAATAGATACTTCTATACCTAAAACTGATTTTTAGTGAAAATAAAAAGTGAACTATGAAGCAGTTGTAGTTCAAATTTTACCCACTTTCAACTGAATCGACATAAATTTGTCTTTTTGACAAGAGGTGGACGGAAAGAAGTTCAAACACAACCATTTGGTTAATTGGAAGTAAATGTGATCTAATATTTTTAGAATTTGTCTTGGTACAAATTTGAAACAAATATTTGGTTGGTTCTTCAAAAAAAACCTCATATTCGGTACTCGGAAAATGAAAAATGTTATTTTTGTGTAAAGAAAATGAAAACTTTCTTCGGCAACATTGTTCACCATTCCAAGATGCACCCTTGTGCATAATATGATATTTTTTTAACAAACTATGCCATAAATATGCCCATAACATAGCTCATTTGACCTGAAAGTCATTAATCTTAGTACATGGAAGCTCATTTCTGTGAACACTTTTGTAAAATATTTGTCTTTTTCCAAGTTTATTATTTCTATTGCAAACTAGGTCACATAATATGACACAAAGTGAACATTTTCCATTTGTTTGATTTTATTTGAATTTCTTAGGTCGGGTTCAAGATTCAGTCAAAACGGCGAGCATGACCGTTCTTAGCTAGCATTTGAATCTTTCAAAACTCTTGGTAGATCTATGATGAAATAGATACTTTTATACCTAAAACTGATTTTTAGTGAAAATGAAAAGTGAACTATGAAGCAGTTGTAGTTCAAATTTGACCCACTTTCAGCTGAATCGACATACATTTGTCTTTTTGACAAGAGGTGGACGAAAAGAAGTTAAAACACAACCATTTGGTTAATTGGAAGTAAAATGTGATCTAATATTTTTAGAATTTGTCTTGGTACAAATTTGAAACAAAATTTGGTAGGTTCTTCACAAAAAACCTCATATTCGGTACTCGGAAAATAAAAAATGTTATTTTTGTGTAAAGAAAATGAAAACTTTATTCGGCAACATTGTTCACCATTCCAAGATGCACCCTTGTGCGTAATATGATATTTTTTTAACAAACTATGCCATGAATATGCCCATAACATAGCTCATTTGACCTGAAAGTCATTAATCTTAGTACATGGAAGCTCATTTCTGTGAACACTTTTGTAAAATATTTGTCTTTTTCCAAGTTTATTATTTGTATTGCAAACTAGGTCACATAATATGACACAAAGTGAAGATTTTCCATTTGTTTGATTTTATTTGAATTTCTTATGTCGGGTTCATGATTCAGTCCAAACGGCGAGCATGACCGTTCTTAGCTAGCATTTGAATCTTTCAAAACTCTTGGTAGATCTATGATGAAATAGATATTTTTATACCTAAAACTGATTTTTAGTGAAAATAAAACGTGAACTATGAAGCAGTTGTAGTTCAAATTTGACCCACTTTCAACTGAATCGACAGACATTTCTCTTTTTGACAAGAGGTGGACGAAAAGAAGTTAAAACACAACCATTTGGTTAATTGGAAGTAAAATGTGATCTAATATTTTTAGAATTTGTCTTGGTACAAATTTGAAACAAATATTTGGTAGGTTCTTCACAAAAAACCTCATATACGGTACTCGGAAAATGAAAAATGTTATTTTTGTGTAAAGAAAATGAAAACTTTCTTCCGGAACATTGTTCACCATTCCAAGATGCACCCTTGTGCGTAATATGATATTTTTTTAACAAACTATGGCATGAATATGCCCATAACATAGCTCATTTGACCTGAAAGTCATTAATCTTAGTACATGGAAGCTCATTTCTGTGAACACTTTTGTAAAATATTTGTCTTTTTCCAAGTTTATTATTTCTATTGCAAACTAGGTCACATAATATGACACAAAGTGAACATTTTCCATTTGTTTGATTTTATTTGAATTTCTTAGGTCGGGTTCAAGATTCAGTCAAAACGGCGAGCATGACTGTTCTTAGCTAGCATTTGAATCTTTCAAAACTCTTGGTAGATCTATGATGAAATAGATACTTTTATACCTAAAACTGATTTTTAGTGAAAATGAAAAGTGAACTATGAAGCAGTTGTAGTTCAAATTTGACCCACTTTCAGCTGAATCGACATACATTTGTCTTTTTGACAAGAGGTGGACGAAAAGAAGTTAAAACACAACCATTTGGTTAATTGGAAGTAAAATGTGATCTAATATTTTTAGAATTTGTCTTGGTACAAATTTGAAACAAAATTTGGTAGGTTCTTCACAAAAAACCTCATATTCGGTACTCGGAATATGAAAAATGTTATTTTTGTGTAAAGAAAATGAAAACTTTCTTCGGCAACATTGTTCACCATTACAAGATGCACCCTTGTGCGTAATATGATATTTTTTTAACAAACTATGCCATGAATATGCCCATAACATATCTCATTTGACCTGAAAGTCATTAATCTTAGCACATGGAAGCTCATTTCTGTGAACACTTTTGTAAAATATTTGTCCTTTTCCAAGTTTATTATTTGTATTGCAAACTAGATCACATAATATGACACAAAGTGAAGATTTTCCATTTGTTTGATTTTATTTGAATTTCTTATGTCGAGTTCATGATTCAGTCCAAACGGCGAGCATGACCGTTCTTAGCTAGCATCTGAATCTTTCAAAACTCTTGGTAGATCTATGATGAAATAGATACTTTTATACCTAAAACTGATTTTTAGTGAAAATAAAAAGTGAACTATGAAGCAGTTGTAGTTCAAATTTGACCCACTTTCAACTGAATCGACAGACATTTGTCTTTTTGACAAGAGGTGGACGAAAAGAAGTTAAAACACAACCATTTGTTTAATTGGAAGTAAAATGTGATCTAATATTTTTAGAATTTGTCTTGGTACAAATTGGAAACAAATATTTGGTAGGTTCTTCACAAAAAACCTCATATACGGTACTCGGAAAATGAAAAATGTTATTTTTGTGTAAAGAAAATGAAAACTTTCTTCGGGAACATTGTTCACCATTCCAAGATGCACCCTTGTGCGTAATATGATATTTTTTTAACAAACTATGGCATGAATATGCCCGTAACATAGCTCATTTGACCTGAAAGTCATTAATCTTAGTACATGGAAGCTCATTTCTGTGAACACTTTTGTAAAATATTTGTCTTTTTCCAAGTTTATTATTTCTAGTGCAAACTAGGTCACGTAATATGACACGAAGTGAACATTTTCCATTTGTTTGATTTTATTTGAATTTCTTAGGTCGGGTTCAAGATTCAGTCAAAACGGCGAGCATGACCGTTCTTAGCTAGCATTTGAATCTTTCAAAACTCTTGGTAGATCTATGATGAAATAGATACTTTTATACCTAAAACTGATTTTTAGTGAAAATGAAAAGTGAACTATGAAGCTGTTGTAGTTCAAATTTGACCCAGTTTCAGCTGAATCGACAGACATTTGTCTTTTTGACAAGAGGTGGACGAAAAGAAGTTAAAACACAACCATTTGGTTAATTGGAAGTAAAATATGATCTAATATTTTTAGAATTTGTCTTGGTACAAATTTGAAACAAATATTAGCTAGGTTCTTCACAAAAAACCTCATATTCGATACTCAGAAAATGAAAAATGTTATTTTTGTGTAAAGAAAATAAAAACTTTCTTCGCCAACATTGTTCACCATTCCAAGATGCACCCTTTTGCGTAATATGATATTTTTTAACAAACTATGCCATGAATATGCCCATAACATAGCTCATTTGACCTGAAAGTCATTAATCTTAGTACATGGAAGCTCATTTCTGTGAACACTTTTGTAAAATATTTGTCTTTTTCCAAGTTTATTATTTCTATTGCAAACTAGGTCACATAATATGACACAAATTGAAGATTTTCCATTTGTTTGATTTTATTTGAATTTCTTATGTCGGGTTCAAGATTCAGTCAAAACGGCGAGCATGACCGTTCTTAGCTAGCATTTGAATCTTTCAAAACTCTTGGTAGATCTATGATGAAATAGATACTTTTATACCTAAAACTGATTTTTAGTGATAATAAAAAGTGAACTATGAAGCAGTTGTAGTTCAAATTTGACCCACTTTCAGCTGAATCGACATACATTTTTCTTTTTGACAAGAGGTGGATGAAAAGAAGTTAAAACACAACCATTTGGTTAATTGGAAGTAAAATGTGATCTAATATTTTTAAAATTTGTCTTGGTACAAATTTGAAACAAATATTTGGTAGGTTCTTCACAAAAAACCTCATATTCGATACTCGAAAAATGAAAAATGTTATTTTTGTGTAAAGAAAATTATGCCATGAATAAACCTCATGTGTAGGTAAGTGTGGGGGAATGTTAACATATCAAAAACCAAACTCCCAAGTGTCAAATCCTATTTCATATGCTGATAATAATCTGTCAAAGGTTTTGTAAAATCTTAAAACAATAATAAAAAAAAACTTAGGAGAGGCCAGCCAGGCCACAACCGGCCCAGCCAGCCCGCCACACCAACCCACCCCAAACCCTAATCCCCACTTCCCCAGTCACACCACACACCCAGAATCACAGACACCACACACGCACGACCTCGTCTCCTCCCTTCAGCGCCGCCAGGCTCCCGCCCCAGCATCCTCCCTCTCCCTCATCTCCGGCCATGGCCACCGCCGGCCCCTCCTTCTCTCCTCCCCTCAACGAGCGAGAGGCTCTTCTGAACCTGATCGAGCGCCGCCGGCCCTGCTTTGCCGACCAGAGAGAGGCGCCGTCGCTCAGCGAGCACGGCGTCGCGGCTGGCTTGCTCGCCGGCGCGCGCGTGCATCTTCACCAGGCGCGGCGCTCCGTCGAGCTCGCCGGACCGCGTCGCGTGCAGGGAGGATTCTTCCCCGACGCCAGGCAGGCCGGGGGCGCGCAGGATCCGAAGGCCGGGCGTGCTGCTGCGTCTTCCCCGAGCTGTGACCTGCTCCTTTGTAAGTTGCCACCAAAATCCCTTCCTATCGTGGTCAGCTCCAAGTCAAAATCCAAATCCAAATCAAGCAAGTTTGAGGTCACCGTGTTCTGTTGTTCCATGTATATCAGCTGGCCAATCCAAATGAATCCTAGATTTTTGTTTGTAGCTTGGACACCGAGATCACGATTCTTCTTGGGGAGCAGAATTGCAAATGCTTTGGTTTTGCTGTAGCTGCATATCCTGTATAGAAGGTTGACCTAGTGCTAGAATTGGAACTGCTAACTCTAGGATTGAAACTCTTAACTAAAGATGCTTAGAATGTATTATGGTTGTAATCTTTAGGATCACTATTTCTAGCGAGCTTTGTTCTGCATAGTTATTTGAGTCGGAGTTTTTGTTGTTTACATTTGCTTATTCTCCTGATTGCAGGCTGAGAAGAATGGGCTTTGGTTCCATGGATGCTGGAATCCTTTAGAAGATGAACAATAACAAGAAGCTTGTCAACAAGTATCATGCTTTCTTAGCCTCAGGTGAGACCAATTCCTGTAGCTTTAGTTAAATTATATTATAATTACTGTTTTAATGGTTCAGTCCCTGTTAGTTTCTTGCTAATTGTTGTGGGTCATAGATGGTTGCATATGTGTGTGTGTGGTTCGGCAAGAAATGGTGCATCGTGTCTTTGTGTTGAAACTTGTATATTCATCCAAGCATTTTCTATCTGTTGAAACTTGGTCAGTTAAGCAATGCTGGCTGCACCGTTGTAATAGAACTTCTCATTTTGAGCTAATTGGGTCGGTGATGTTGATCAAAATTACAGAACACCCAATTCATTGTGGGTATATTTTGTAGGCGATGCTTGTCAAGTGCTGATTTTGAATAGACTCTAGGTGCCTTTCTTGAATTTGGTATAAGATTGATAGACTCTATTTTGTTGGTATATAGATCTTGCCTCGCAAAATGATTTGTTTGTGTATTTACAACTTAGTAGTAGCTGGTTTGCATTTTTTACCTCATTTGTGTGATCATACTTACCTGGCTAGACCTCATGGTTATACTGCAGCGCACGTGGTTCTGGTGTGGCGCACTCGTGGTATCGGATGTCGCTGGAGAGGACGCCGCTGCCCTGCTGCTAAGCCGTGTACTTCCTTTGCTCGAGGTGCCCCCGGATGGACACCTCCATTTACAAAAGGAGGTCAGTTGAAAAAAAAACTACTCCATTTAATTCCATGTATCTTCCATTCATTTGTGCTATAACCTTGTTGATGTGTGGTTCCACCTTGTCTTCGTCGATTGGTGCAGATGGCGCCTCTGAAGCCGACGCTGGACCTGTACTGGCCGTCCCTGGGGTAATGTTCTTCAATTCACTTTAGATAATAGCTTTGATCCATGCGTGCAAACATTGACAATCATAGCATTGCTAAGTTTCGTTTTTCCCCAATCTTTTACAGAGAAGCATGGAACGTGCTTGTCTCCTGCTGTTGAGGATGAATCACAGCACTTCACCATGGCCATTGATTTATACTTCAAATATAACGTTACAGTAAGCATCTGGTCTTTGACTCGTCAGTTGTAATGTGTAATTTGATTTCTTTCGTAGTATAGAACACCTGAATCTTTGTTAATCCAAACTACAGTGGCTTAGCTTATGTTTGCCTCAAGGACGACCTGGGTGAGCATGGCAAACACAGTGAGCATGCAGATTGATGGCACACACAGCGCAAGGAACTATGCAGAAACTCCAGTTGTTGAATCTATGCGTATGTATATTCTTGCTGGTTCAGTATTGGTTGCTAAATCTGCTATACTGACAGGACATTTGCATCCTCCCAAAACGAATTTTGTTGGTCCAGTATGTCATATACTTCTGTTTAGTTAAATGTTCCAAAGTAGCTAACCACCATATAGAGAAATGGAATTTCATGCCCATCAACAAATTATCTAAGAATCACAAATACACTCTTACACATGTTTGCTTGCTGGCATTTATTTTTTTGTTATATCTATGGTGTTCCTGTCGTCATATTGTCATGTATTAATGTGGTGTGTTGATGTTTAACCTGTTCTCTGTTTCTAGAGGTGACAAATTGATACACTGGACATATTTTTTGTTTGAATATGGTCCCCATTTTGCAGGTTTTTTGTTCTGTTATTTGTTGAGCTTTAAGGATACATTGTGATGTAATTGTATACTTTATTAACCATTGTTCAAGGGTAATACAATTTAGTTGTATATAGGGGTGAAAACGGAGCGGATACGGTCGAATAGTAGTGAAACCATGTCCGTGACCATATTTTTTCCGGATACGGAGTCGGAGCGGATAGTGTGCGGATACGAATACGGAATCGAATCTTGTCGGTTACGAATATGGATCGAATACGGAATGAATACGGTTCGGTTGCGGATAAACATTTCGTCGGATGTCGCATTGAAAATAGGACTGGTATATAGCAGATATTATGAACTAACTTACTCCAAATTAACTCTATGTATTGTGATATACTAAGATAGATAATGTTTTCATACTCATATTTCCATTTCCAAGTGGCTACTTAATTTTGCCCTTGCATGACCTAAGGGTGCCTCCAAAAATGTGATTCACAAATATGGTAGTGACTTGAGCAAAGACTTTTCAAGAGTCGTGTAAGTACATAAGTTTTATCTTGCCCAATAACTCAGGTTCGAGGTATTACTTGTCGGATATTACGCCGGATATTTGTCGGATATAATCGTGAAATATGGTATATCTTCGGATACGGGCGGATATTAGTAAAACCACATCCTTTTCCGTATCCGTTAGTTACTATCCGTGACCGTATCCGGCAACTATCCGACCGTATCCGTATTTGGCTTCCGTGAGGCTCCGGTCGGTCGGTCTGAAATAATCCGTACCGTTTTCACCCCTAGTTGTATAGTGGATGAACCATTGTTCAAGGCCGAATCATGTATGTAACAATGTCTGTAATTAGCCTTTTATTGTGGTTTCCAATGATAATGTCTGTAATTAGCCTTTTATTGGCTAATTTTTTTTTTTGGTGCTGGTCAACAAGCCGTCGGCCTAGAAGTAAATGGAAGTGATCCAGGTGAGGACACGTGGTGCTGGCCGTCGGCAAAACTTCTGGACGCCGTCAAACGGCCATCTCTGTTAGTTTGTTTCCTGACGGCTTTGTGTGCCGACGGCCATAGTAATCCGTCGGCACTGCAGGGTATCCCGACGGCTTTTCCAGAGCCGTCGGCTTTTTAGTTGAATGCCGATGGAGAAGAAGCCGACGGCCAAAAACCCTCGGCAAACTTTGCCGATGGTTTTCACGTCTTTGCCGACGGTTTTTGGCCGTCGGGAACTACCTGTTTTCCCGTAGTGAATATCTCAAATCACCGTCAGCCATAAATGTGTGGCCGTCCTATTGAACGCTTTCCCACATTGCATCGACTATTCAAGCACGCGTTCTTTAAGGATCACCATCATGAAGTTAATTTGTCAAGAAGAAATGACAATCACACTAATTTACTGTTTTGCTAATCTTGGTCGACTGAGAATTAGCTTAATTTTGAACCGGCTCACATAATTTTAGATTGCACCGTGATCCATGCTACGGTGCTAGACATAAGCTTAGAAAAATACCATGGCCTTTTGATTGTTGGAGATCCGTGCTGGGCATGTTTTGCAATAATATATGTCCCTCCCTCCGTCCTCAAATAAGTGGACGTTTAGGTTTAAAAATTTTCCACAAAAAAAGTGTACTAGATTCTCAGCAGGGACATATATTATTGCAAAACATGCCCAAGCGTGCGGACAGCAGCGGCGGCGGCGTCGAGCTTTGCGCTGGCCGGAAGCGCTTCCTGAATCAGAGCCTCAGCCTTGGGGACATCAAGCTCATCAAACATGCCATGAGTTGCGTACGTACACTACACACGCGTACATGTGCCATATCCATGAATGGCAATATATATACAAAACTGAAATTCGATAGGATAATAAGAACGTCTGAAATTTGAATGTGTTTGTGTACTTATGCAGTGAATGACGTGCTAGTTGGGATGACTTCAGCTGCTCTATCACGGTATTAGAGCATCTCCAACCATCATTGCCAAAATTGGCCCCCAAAGTACGTGTCCACCGGCCCCTTTGCCTTTGTCGGCGGCGCCTCACTGCTTTGCTGCCGGCCCCTTTCCCTTGTCATCACCGGATGGGCGATCGCGGCACAGCAGGTCGAAGGCCGCGTATGGGTCGGCGTGGGAGGAGCCGGAGCTGTCGGAGCGAGCGGCTATTTCGCGGACGGCGCGGGTCTGCTCCTCGGCGAGCCTGGCCGCACGGTCGTTCTTCACCGCCTCCTTCTTCGACTCGGCGATGGCGGCGTCGAGCATGGCCTTATTCTTCCGGCGGAGGCGCTTGGCGTCCGTCTCCGCGGTCGTGTACGACCGCTCCCACACGGCCAACGGCACCGGCTCGTTGGTGGCGGCGCGCAATGCCCGCTCCGCCGCAGCGGGGTCCGCCTTGCGGAGCTGCCGATAGGCCTTCCCCTCCGTCTCCGGCGTGCGCATCTGCTTGGTAGACGGCGGGGTCTTGGGAAGAAGCCTCCATCCGCCGGCCCCGTCCGGCAGAATCTTCCACCCAGGTGGAGCTTGGACAGGGGGGCCACGGGGAGGCGGAGATGGAGAGGCGCGGATCTTACTGGAGGCGAGCGTGGTGGAGGAGCCGACGAAGCCGCGATAGATCTTGCCGGCTGTGGGCGGCGCCGCGCCGGCGCAAGCTCGGACCAACGGCTGCATTGGCCTCCGCTAGGCGGCACCGCCGCCGCGCTGGATCCGCCCACATCCTTCAAGGATTGCTCGACGGCGATGCGGAAGGCCTCCTCCTCCGCGTCTTCGGGCCTGGGTGAGCGGCGCGGCGCCGCCATGTCGGAAAGCTCCTCCTCGTCCGCGCTCCAGTCGATAGAGGAGGAAGACATTGCGCCGGAGCGGAGAAGGCGAGGAGAGTGGCAGGTGCGGAGTGGACTAGAGTGAGGTTAGGGTTTCGAGCGGTGGGGTATTGATACGTCCATTTCGCATCACTATTTTATAGCATAATTTACTGTTATTCAATGATATATTTCATATTAAGAGGAGTTACTTATGTTATTTTCTCTTATTTTGCATATTTGATGATCATTGGATAATTAACTGCCGGAGTCAGATTTCAGCTGGAAAAAGCAACGTCAAGGCACTATATTTCTGGAGCACTAAAAATATTTCTGAGAAGACAGATGTTCCTATTTTATCAGAAGATGGACTTAGCCAAAAGGGGAGGCTGAGATGGGCCAGGAGGGGCCCACACCACCCCTGGGCGCGGGGCCCACCTTGGCCGCGCCCTGGCCAGGTGTGGTGCCCCTGGCCCACCTCAGGCGCTCCCTCTTCGCGTACTTCATCCCCCAGAAACCCTAAGACACGGGGAGTCCGTGAGAAATTATTCCGCCGCCTCCACGAGGCGGAAACCACAGAGAGAGAAAAGCTCTCCGGCAGGGAGAAATCTGCCGGGGAAATTCCTTCCCGGAGGGGGAAGATCATCGCCATCCTCATCGTCATCGCGTTGGACTTCATCGGGATCATCATCATCATCTCCACCGCCATCACCACCATCACCGCTGCACCATCTCGTTCCGCTGTAACATCTAGGGCTATACTTTGTTTAGTTCATAGGGGAAACTCTACCGGTGTTAATTACTCCTTGTGGTTGATGCTATTGAGTTTTATCGGTGAATTAAAGTATATGTTTAGATCGTTATCCATCATTATATCACCTCTGATCATGATCCATATGATGTCTCGTGAGTAGTTCGTTTAGTTCATGAGGACATGGGAGAAGTCACGCTGTTAGTAGTGGAATTATGTTGAGTAATATTTAATGGTTTGATATTTAAGTTGTGGTGTTATTCTTCTAGTGGTGTCGTGTGAACGTCGACTACATGACACTTCACCTTTATGGGCCTAGATGAGTGCATTGTGTATTTGGTTGCTAATTGTGGGGTTGCCGGAGTGACAGAAACCTAAACCCCCGTTAGTATACCGGTGCACAAGGGAGCGTAGGATCTCAGAGTTTAAGGCTGTGGTTAAATTTATCTTAATTACTTTCTTGTAACTGCGGACGCTTGCAAGATGTATAATCACAAGTATGTATTAGTCCAAGTAAGGGCGGTGCATTAGCATAGGTTCACCCACACAACACTTATCAAAACAATAAAGATTAATCAACTATGTGAAGCGAAAGCACTTGACTAGAATCCCGTGTGTCCTCTAGAACATTTTGTCCTCATAAGTAAACCAATCGGCTTGTCCTTTGCTCTAAAAAGGATTGAGCCACTTGCTGCAATTATTATTACTGTCTTTTACTTACTCGCATTTTATTTACCTGCTATATCAAAAACCCCTAAAAACTTGTCTGCTAGCATTTACAGTGAAACCTTTACCGAAACTCCTTGTCAGCACCTTCTGCTGCTCGTTGGGTTTGACACTCTTATTTATCGAAAGTACTACGATACACCCCCAATACTTGTGGGTTATCAGGTATTGTGGGGATGGAGGAGCCACACGGCGGAAGTCAGCGGAACAGCGGCGACGGTCAGCCTCCCGTCGTGGGTCCGCCGTGTCAGCATCCATGGGGCGGACGCGTCCGGGCGGCCCCAAACCCGCCCCACATATGGGCTGGGTTTGGGGGTAGCCGGACCGCCCGGTCGTTTAGGATGCCTTTGGGGGCCTTGCTTGGGTGCCGGTTTTTTTCCCAAAAGCTGTCCGGGCGGTCCGCCCGGGCGTTTGTGCTGGCTTTGGGGACTTTGCTTGGAGATGCTCTTACTTTCGCAGGACTGGTAAGTAGTTTACCCTCGGCGACTCATCGATCATAAGTTGGCACCACTGAGTACACATCATTTTCTTATATAATTTCATATTTATTAGGTGATACTAGCAGCAGGAGAATCTGTTTGAGACGATCCTTCTGGTCAACGTAAGGCCAACCACTAGCTTACAGGTAAAATAATTTTCCTTTCTTTGAAGAACATGATTTTTTGGTATAAAAAATCCTAACAACTTGTTTCAAAAAAATAGAAAAAAGTAGTTATTGCTTTTTATTTCAGTAGCACAGCAGCTGACACACATGGACATGGACGAGTAACATTATTTTAATTTCAGAAATACAAGTTAATGGATTATACGATTGTCTTATACATTTTTTTTTATTTTTTACTCTTTTTTATGTAAAAGCAGTTACGAGATGTAGTCGTTGTTTATTCCACGAATTTGTAATTTTGGTCAGAACATTCGGATGTCATATTATCGTTAATTTAAATTGCATTTTTATAAATCTAAACAGGCGTATGTTGATATGATAGAATCCGGTAACAGCAACGAAGTGAAATGGGGAAATCAACTTGGCTACATCATCCTTCCATTTCATATAGCTGTGTACGAGGATCCACTCGAATACGTTCGCAAAGCGAAGAAGATTCTGGACAGAAGGAAGAGCTCCCTATAAGTGCTCTTCACCCACATACTAGGTGAAGTTATCATCAAAACTCTTGGTGTAAAGGTATATATATTAGTCTGTTAGGTCCTCTGATTTGGATTTCTCCATAATCTCCCCGCAAGAGTCGCAGACCTTAAACATACTTTTTATAGGTCACCTAACATTTATTATTCTCATCGTATGACATCCCCGCAAGTAATGTTATGATTTCAAATCCAAGCAGGCAGCAGGTGTTATCTTTCATCGTATGATATCACACAACCATATCATTTTCAAACATGATTGGTCCAGCTGAACAGGTAGAGTTCTTACGAAAAAGAAGTAAGTCACAGAACCGCCACAATCGACATTAAAAATATAGACATGTAAGTCACTTACGAAAAAGAACTGTATTGTTCACAACCATATACCCTTGAAATAATTCGTGTACACTTTGTTTGGTATTTAATTCAAGCTAATTATGCTTTTATACTCGGCTCTCACGGTGCATTACCAAAGTTACAGTAATACCAACAAGGTTATCCTAGCGGTTGACGAAGAGCACTTTCCAGACCACGGTCAACTTTTAGACGATTTCACCGAGTCCCTCCGGATCATCAAGGCTGGTGCTTTAAGGAAATAACGGCAATCCATAGTGAGAAGGACCGGCTCGACTAGACGACGGAGAATTAATTGATTAATCAGTCCAAGGCCAACACATATGCACTTAGTAATTCCATTACCGGTGTATATGAAACTACTATGTTAGGTAGTATTTTACTGGTGGACAATCAAACTAAATGTAAAACCCCGAATCCTCCATTCACTCGTAGTCGTCGGGTGGCTTTTATAGGCCTAGTCTGCAATCTAGCTATTTAAAGTAATATAAATTGTATGACCTCCATTACAATGTTAATATCTCATCCATCCTCAAATGCTCTACAAGTGGCTTGCCTCAACTGATGATTCTCCCAAGAATTGTCAACTTTAAGAGACATCATGTTTCTTCGGACTGAAGAATTAGACTCAACATACGCTATACTGATATAGCCAATTCTTGTTTGATGTTCAAGTCAACTTAACACAAATCTCTACTGCCCGACCATTGACGATTCATGTTCTCTCAACATAATTTTTTTTTACTTCCACAGTTAACTCTGCTTAATGTTCAAGCTTTACCTAACATAAGCTCAACTGTTACACTACAACTAGTTGTGCTTCATGTTCAATCTAGCTCTTCATCTTTCTTAGTGAAGTGATTAAAAATGGAAACATACAAGTTTAAAGCTTCGCCATGCAACTTATATAATGAGCGACATCATTTCAACATTCACGCATGTTCAGTACTACAATTTCTCTATAAGACTGATTCGCCCACACACCTGGCGAGAGTGATCGATAGGCCAGCTAGACGCCTTGGAGAACCAAGAAACACAGCTTTAGAAAATTCCTTTTTGTTCACGAACTGATAGGCTGTTTTTGGCACTACAGACATTGATCAATCTGACGTGCCGGACTGGAAGATGAGAAACGCCGTGATGACTCCGACCACCCCGGTGAGCCCCAGCGCGAGCGCCGGCAGGGGCGCGATCAGCCCCACGTTCTGCAATGTAGAGAACTGAAGTTTAATTTTCACCATCTAACAAGCAAGAAATGTACGTAAGTATGCCACAAAAGAATTACCTGAAGCACCCCTTTGCCGGTGGTGAGCTCCACGCCGACGGCCCCGAAGAAGGCGAGCATGGCGCCGCGGCTGAGCCACACGTCCAGCCCCGGGCCGCCCTTGTTGGATCCCTGCTCGCACCTAACGCTTAGGGGCTTCAATCTCACGCTCATCCTGTTCACTAATCCAAGTGCGACCTTATCTTAGCAACTTAATTACTCTTAGCAGCACGGCAATTTGAGATTGGGAGTGACACACTTTAACAGTAAAGAAGAAACTGGATGTTTCCCCTCCAAAATAATGAAGAAACTACAGAAACAAAAATTTGAAAAGAAACTAAGAAAGGGAAATTAAGTACCACGAGAAGCAGAGCTGGCGGACATCACGGACAATCGGGAAACGCCATTTCCTGCAGCGAGGATGCAAAACTAGTCAGAGAGAGCGGGGAGCCTACCAAGATTTACTTTGTAGCCACTTCCAATTAATTTCCAGAGAATCTGCCCGGACTATGGATGGAAAGAGAGAGGCGGTCGATCGAGTAGACGTACAGTACCTGGCGTTGCAGCGAGATGGAAGGCCGGAGCCAGGGAAGAGATGGGAAGGAGTTGAGCCATGGATGGATGGATGCGTCGTCAGTTGGCTGGAGGCTGAGAAAAGAAAGCAGAGGAGGGGAGCAGATTACATACCAGATGCTGCTTATCCACGGTGGACGGCATAGCGGCGGACCACGAAAAGCAGAGGAGCGGAAGCGCGGCGTGGCGTGCTCTTAGCCGATAATTCTAGCCGACCAGAATTGTAATTCAAGCGCTTCATCCATCTAGTCAGTGAGGTCGACGTGCTCCATGTAATGTACGTACACGGCGACAGTACATCGCAGCTAGCCATGCAGAGTAGGAGCATTCAGTTAAGCAAAGAGTTGAGTAAGGATTTGTTTTTCAGTTAAGCAAAGAGCTCAGTTTTTTTTTCAATGGCAGTTTGAAGTTTCAGATGAATCCAAAAACAATTCCGTGAACGTATACATGTTCGGTATACTTGTCCAAAGTTTTGTCAAAAAATAAAATCAAATTGCCACTATAATAAATGAATAAAAATACTTATTTTAGACCAAAATGTATCTTACTTATGTACACCAAATTTCATTTGAACGAAATTTGTGATGTGAGTAATCGGTTTGTATTTTTTCCAGTATTTTCTTATATATATAAATAATATTTTCTAATTTTGAAAAAACAGGGAGCAATGGTGCTCATGTGCAACTAACACTTTCTGGGACAATATAACTGTCAGTGTCAAAAGTTTGGGATCTCATTTAAGTTTGGGACACAATAACAAAAGTTCTCAAATTTGAAGGTATGTGGCTTACAGGGGCCAATGTGACAAGGAGAAAGGGACAATGGTCCGAAAGGGAGGACCATCTAAAGAGGTAAATGGGGATACCCCAAGGGGCTTCCTCAGCGATTAGAGCATTTCAGCCGTTGGATGGAGTTCTAAGAGCGCATCTGGACCGTTCTTTCTTTTCACCGCGCCGTATAAAAATCCCACCCCGCGGTGAAAACCCTAGGCCGCGTGAGAGCCCCGCATTCCCGCCCTAAGCCATCGCCTTGCTTCCTCTTCCCGCACTTTTCTCACCTCCTCTCACCTTGCGAGCTCCGCCTCCTCCATCTCTGACGTTCTTCGTCGCGTGCACCGGCCGGCCCGAGCTGTGCCTCTCCCACTAGAGCTGCCCTCGAAAAGGAGGTGCACGTGGAGTTTCTCAGTCACCGTGACGACGAGCCAAGCTGAGTCGCCGCTGATTTTCCCCAGCTCTTCTCCGCCCACCATGCTCCCTGACGAGGAGCTCCATCTGCACAACTGGAGAGGCTGATGATGTGAGCTTTTCCTTCCCAGATTGGAAACATTTTGGCACGTTTCCCCTAGATTTTCAGTCTATTTTATATTTCTTTATTTCCTGGTTCGTATGTTGTTTGGGAGATTCGCGCGTGCCAGTGAGAGTGGGGAATGAAGAAAATGAAGGCATAAACGGAGATGGAAAGGGGAAGATTCAAGATGTTCCAACGGAAGATGCAAGATTCCAGGTAGTTGACTAAACCCAACTGCTTATTTCTCCTCTATGCCAGAGCTTTTTTAAAGTAGGTAATTTCCGTGCAGTCGCCGGAAAAGCGGCTGGAGGCCGCCGGTAGCAGCGTAGGCCCGGCGCTCATTTGGCCTCGCCGTGACCCATCTCTTCCCCTCCGCCGAGATCCTCTTCCTTCTCCTCCGTGCCTGGCCGTCCCTCGCGCCACCACCGCAGCCGACATCTCCTTCCTCGGCGTCCAATGAAAGGTGTGGGACCATCGCCGCTCGCGCACTCCTCTGCCGCCACCACTCCCTTCTCAGGTCGAGCTCCCATCGTCGCCATCGTCGGGACCATATCATGTCGTCGCCGTCGCTGGATGGAGCGGAAGGCCGCCGCTGTGTCAAGCCGCTGCTGGCCCTCACCCTGATTTACTGCTGCCTGGAGTCGCTCGCCGCCTCGGCTAGAGTTGTGTCAGCCGCCGTGTCCTTCTCCAACGCCCAGCAAGGTACCTTCCAAATCCAAATCCATGTTCTCCTCATGATTGATTGTTGCCTGCTGCGCTGCTTGCTTGATCCGTGTGTGCTTGCTTGATGTAGGGCTGCATGCGTGCTTGACTGTATGTCTTCGTGCTTGCTTGCTGTTGTCCTGATGATGTTGCTTTGCGTCCTGTTTGCTGGGTGGATGATTGATGCTGCTGCTGACCTGCTGATGTCGCTTCCCTTTTGGAGTTGGAATGGGAAGTTGGGAGGTAGCGAAGCATATATCATTAGGTACGCAAGCTACAAGCCAACCTCTTTACTTATTTCAATTTTCCGTGCTTATGAGTTATGTATATCATAAATTGTTACCATATGTTGTATTTTACATGTACCACAGGGATTTAGAAAATTGATGATCCTTCAGTCATCGGAGACTTGGAAAGAGACATGGAGGCAACAAATGTGGTAGTATTTTGATCTCTGTTTGTCTCTATTACATGTAATTTTGTTATCATTTCTATATACTAGCCATACCGCCATATCGTTGCTTCTAAAAAAATTACCGTGTCCCATGTCTCCGTATTTGTGTCATTGCATCGGTGCTTCGTAATTTTTCATCATTGTATTGGAATTTGCGAGCAAGTTAATCAATGAAATTACCTTCAAGAAACATGTTTTGTTCTTCATTACCTTTCTTGTTTATTTTGGATGTAACAGTTATCAACCATATTTTCTCACTGGTATAGGAAATTATTTTTCAGTTATCATGTGCTCTGAACCTATACAAGATTTAAACTCTTAAAGAATTAGCGTAATGTGGGAGCTAAACATCACTCCTTCCTAGCTATATTGCCGATCAGTTTATGTTGTACATATAGTATCTCATGCTGTAAAACTTGCCAAATTTTCTCAATCGTGTGTTCATATTGCTGCAGGTTATATATTTTTTCTGGAAAAATTAGATGACCATGATCAAAGTGTATCGACGTGCTTCTAATTTCCTTCTTTTTGTTCATGTTTGTCTTTCAATGGGAAACCAAATTATTTATTATGTTGAATAAATGCTCCCTCTTCATTCGTTGATGTCCTACCTTGATGAGCTAAACTAAATCTAAGGTCCTGTTCTTAGAGACCACTACTTTTGGTGGTGGAGAGATGATGGCTTAAGATCTGAGCTAGGTAGCACCGTTGAACTCAAGACTGTCTTCCAGTGGGGTAACCATCTTTATTGGATTGTTAATATGTTTGTCGTGTCCTTTGTAAGCTCGCAACGTTAATGGTTTACATAAATTGTGCATTCCTAATTGAATCAATTATTGGTTAATGAGGGAATTATGGGTTTGGTTTATTTCTCAACTTCCTCTATTATCTCAAATGAAAGAACAAAGAGATTAGTATCTTTTGACGCTAGGTTCTTCAGGTCGGTAAAAAGAACCCTCATCATTATATTTATCGAAACTGTGGTAAAGGCTTATGACTGTTATTGTGTAGGATCTTCATTTCTGTTTGGCTCATGGTCTAGAGCTGTCTAGATGACCCCCTATGTGTTTTCTATAGGCCATATGAGAGCTAGTGGGAGTTTAGTGCAAAGTATGCACCTCTTTATTTTGTAAATGCAACATGAAGCTTGCTTTAGATTTCTTGATCTCATACATTTCTTCGCCCCTTAAGTTTCTCATGTTTTTTCGTTCCACCTGGTCTTTGTAGATTCTCTCCGCTTGCTGCATTGTTATTTCTCTTTTTTTATTCGTGTTTGATGTATTCTATGAACACCGGCTAACGTCCTCGGCGTAGGTTGTTTCCTTGGTTCTAACTTGCCGGCGAGTCTAATGGTTCATGTATTGCTGGTTTGATTGTTTTCTTGGTCTATAGTTGGTTGCTATGCTAGGGGAGGTCACACATGAAGTGGTAGAGTACTGGTTAACCAGACAAAGTTACTTGAAACCGTTGTTTCACAGTGAATCCCCTTCGAAAATGTTCCCATTTCAGTTTACTGAAGAAAGTTTGTCCTTCGTGCACTGAACATGGGAGCAAGTGCCACAAGCTTGTGGTATTGTTATTTAGATATGCAGCAAAATCCTTTTATCGTTTATTTTCTATAGCAAAGTATTGCATCATTTATTTTATAAGATGTTGCTTATGGTCTGTAACTTTGTTTCTGTAATATGTCAAGCTCTAATGGTTAGTAATAACATGGCTGCGTCGTTGATATTCTTTGATGCCCATGACTAGGGAGATATTCTTTGATGCATGATCAAGTGTCCTGTGATATTCGTTTTCTGTCTTACCAATCATGGCTCTTTTGTTCTATTTGCACAGTTCTTTGCAGACAATTAGAGCCATACATGGGGCATTCATAGCCTCATTATGCATTAAGATAAATATTGACCATAGCCAGTTGTGGGCTATATGCTCTATGTACAAGGATCTGTAACTTCTCCGCTAACCTATCTATGATAAAATTTGAGGCTTGCTTACATCCTTTCAGGGAATAAGTAGGCTAGCAGATGAAAATCTTGAAAGTACTTTAGATTATATTAAAAGTATTATCTGTCTTGCTAAGTTTGGTAATTCTTTATTTGTTCTATTGACATTCTAAGCATTAAAAAGACTCAATTGCATATGTTATCACTTTACGAATTTCTTATCGTAAGGTTGGTTGTAGCAACAAATGCATTCATTATAGTAAATGGGATGATAACTGCTTAGGTGTGGTCAGCGTTCTACTTCTATATGGGAGCTATAGGCTTTATTTTCTCTCCTTCCATATTTTGTTACGAAAGTTCTTGGTTTCCACACATGGTATTTCCTTTTCTTTCGCCTTCATTTGATACGTTTTTTACATCATTGGCATTTGTTTAATTTAGTTGACAGTTCTAGGCTTTAGCTCTCTAGCACGAAACATATTTTGCCATACGAATTCACGCATGTCATATGGATGTTAAACTGTTGCGTTCTTCTGCTTTTTGATTTACAAATCTTTGCTTAATATTGCAGGTTTAGTACTATGTTGCATTTTCGGGCATATGTCCTTATTTGTACAAAATCAATAACAACCGAACTGTATAAATATAATGCACCCAGCATAATCTTAATCTTCGTGTCGAGTTCTTAGTGTGATGTTGAAGACCACTTTTTTTTGTGCATGGCGCAAGGTCTTTCTAATTTTCCTCATTATTATATATCTGCACCGGCTACTAATAGCCGTGTTTCTAAAAATATTTCCATTGTTTTCCCTTACATAAGCAGTGTAATTTGAATAAACTATAGAGGTTTGTGCTAGAAGTATTCTGTATGATCAAAGCGCTCCATCGATGTTTCTTATAATGTGCACCAAAACAATTATGAAAAATAATTAAAGTAAAGTTCTTATTAGACGTTGTATCTTTCTGTTTTTATCTTATCTTTGCAGACCCATTACATGCCATTTACAGCCTGAAGTGACTAATAATATAAATACGTAGGTGTTTTCTGCTCTCATTGTTCCTTGTGTTAATAGTTAGTTTGGTTACCGAGGAAGGATCAACCTGAAGTTCAATAAATTGAAGACATGCTCTGTTTTCCATGATTAGCTTATTTTTTCTTTAGCTTGCTGATCATATTTAAATCCACATCGAGTTGTTATTTGACTAACTGATGATCATTGCTAAAAACAAACCCTTACAGAGTAAATGGCTTGATTTATTGGCCCTAGAAGTTCGTTTTGCCCTCTATAGTGTTGAGTGTGCAACATATAGTGCTTTCATCTTTTAAATGAGAGTTTAGGACACAGTGAAGGAATATAGCTTGAAAGTAAACAAATTCACTTAAAAAATAAATAGGCCAGGACCATGGAGTCACCCAGTGCTTTCACTGCTTACTTTGTTAATCTACTGAATTTCCTTTTTAAAGGTCAAATAAACCAGCAAGTGTCTCAACAAATGTGAGATGCGGATGTGAATTTCTGGACCCCGCTGCATCACTGTCCTGATGTATTTGTTCTGTTCACATATTCCAAATTGTTTTTCTAACATTTATTAGTAGTTCTATAATGCATAACCCCTATAAGAAAAATCGCAAATTAAAAGTTTTGCAGAACTATAGATATATCAGAGACTATAGGTGAGGGACACTTGATGCTTGGAGGAAGGTTTATTTGTTGTAGGTGCACATAATTTAGATATACAAATCCCTATCTATGCATGTACATTAGTCATTAAACTTCTAGCATCCCATGTGAAGTTCAGAAGTCAGTACCTATCTGCACACCTTACCTCACATGTGAGCTCACTTAGTAAGGTCACTAAAATGGTCGATCCGTTAGCTTTGCAAACACCATGATGGTTATTTGTTTAACTTGTGTGATATATAGTTAAGTAATAAATGGACGAAACCATTATTCTGGATCCTGGAAAGCAATGTGACCCAGGGATTTCTTGCCGGAATGTTTGTATCTACTTTGTTCTATCATTGAAAGCTTCTGATTTTTCACAGCGAAGGTCCTTACTGAAGTAGATAAGGCGGCATGTGACCTTCAGCGATTTACCATTCAATCAACTAAGGAGATCATACAACTTAGACTCCGACTCCACTGAAGATGATCAGTTCTTTGGTTGCTATAGTTTATCATGCTGTGATGGAAAGAGTGCACTTGGTGATGAGCTGATAGATGAAACAAACCAGTGAATTCCAGTTCATGGTCTCGGTTTCAGACAATAACTATACTCTTTGCTTCGAGCACTATATTTTTCTCTATGCGTTGGTTGTGTACCTTACCTGCTATTGCTTTGCATATGCATATGGTACTAGAAGCCAGGAACTCCTACCCCTAATGTTTATGCACTTATGTGTGTAACTCCGACCTGGCCGATCTTACTATTCTCCACCATAAAACATATGTAAATAAAACCATATTTATAGATGTGTGTTATGTTTCAGACTGGCTTGCCAGTAGCTGCTCATATTCTCATGTTTGTCTAAATTTTACGTGCCAACTGACTTTTATTTAACTCATTTTTACGAGATAAATAACACTGAATTAAAAGTAATCTGATCAGTCGTTTGCAGTTGTAAAGTAGTTCTCCCCACCAAGGTTGCTGGCTTGGAAAAACACTAATAATGATGATTTTGAGTGTTTTACCAACTGTACCACTCTGAAAGACGAGTGTACGTAGACTTTATGTATGATGAAATAGCATTGTGTTTGGCTCTAAAACAATAGTGGCACTACTATGTATAGTAATTGTTCATTACCGTGTCATATTACCATGCTTACCATATCGTTTTACCAATCGACTACCATTGTCAAAGGCGGGTGGCGCACGGCAAGCCGCGCCAGGGGATCTAGTAAGGCATGAAGGACAAACGTGTGAAAGCGCAGTTTGCACCCAAAGCTGCAAAAAAAAACATCGAGTTTGCACATAGTTGGGTTTGTTCTCTCCTTACTCCAAATAAAACACGTAAAGTTTTTTCTCTTTGATCTTTCTAGCTTGAAGGGTGGCACGGAAACGGTTAATGCAGCTCCGGTTGACAGTGTTGTCACCAGCCCTATGAATTTGGTTGAAATTACCTAGAACCAACCATTTGACACCGCTGGTTGGCTCATGCTTGGTAAACTGGACATTTTTTTTAAATCGTAAACTACACATTTCTTTTGCAGACTATACCTTTGACAGACGCATCTTTAGTGACTTTGTGTTTCAAAGTCACATTGGACTTTGAAGTCATCTCAGCCATCCAAAGCCAATCCAACAAATAGAAATAGATGCATTTGGCAAACACAAAATTCAAAGTGATCAGAAAAATTGAAAAAAAATCCAGGAAGTCTTATCTGTTGCATGGTTTTGGTTACTGGTAGGGAAATCCAGTTACCGGTCGGTAACCGGACATCCCGAGCACCCTCGAAAAATGGTCATATCGAATGAAAAATCCCGAAATTTTGAATTTTAACGAAAACTTTCGGTAAATGGTTAAACTAGGAATCAAAAAAATTGAATTTTTGAATTTTGGATTCCAAATTTGTCCAGTAACCGGTCGGGATTTTCCGGTAACCACGGTAACCGGAAATCCCGACAACCCTCGGGAATTTTTTTCTACCGGTAACCAAAACCTTGATCTGTTGTATTATACATTATGGGAAAGTTTTGCCGGATTCGGAAATTCGGCAATAAGGTTTTGTTCAATCTTTTGTGTGGAACTTAAAATGAGGTTTATTCCTAAACCATATGCCTCAATCCTGCAAAAATTCCCCAGAACGTATAATTTAACATATAATAATTAATGTATTTTTTTCAATTTTTCTGGGCAACTTAGATTTTGAGTTTGCCAAATGCATCTATCCTTATCCGTTGGATTTGATTTGAAAGGCTGATACGACTCCAAAATCCAGCTGTGACTTTGAAACACATAGTCACTGAAGCTGCGTCCACCTTTGACTACCGAATTCCCCAGGTGAAGAAGCATGTAGCTGAGGACTCTGGATGCAACCGTTAGGCGGCTTGATGATAGAATCACATGTGGATGTTGAGGGTTTTCCTCTTTCTTATACTCTGCTGATCGATTCATGTATTAACCTTATGTGACACTTGAAATATAGTATAAACTTTTTGAACTGATTTTTTTGTATGTTAGCTAAGTATAGCGATACTCTCTTTTCTCATTAAATATACTGCCACGTCAATATTTTAGCTATTATATGCTGCTAAGAAAGTAGCAATGAGAGAGGACTTTAAAAGGAATTTTGTACGGTTGCAGTTTTGCTATATGTGGCGCCTTTGGATAAAGATTTGAACGTTCTACTGCCACACGTATATCACGCGTTCACGGCTTGACGCCGTCATTTATCCAAGTCGCCCGGCAGGCGCGATGGAGCCATCTCAAAACCAATACTCCTATAAAAAAGATGCTCCCTCGCCGGGATAATGCACGGATACTTCCCATGGACTGAAGTCAGAACAGACCGCGTCCGTTGCCCGGCTGATGTAGTGCAACATAGGTACACAACACCAAGTGACCCAATGATAAGAGCAAGAGTCAAAATTCTCCATGATAAGGTGAATTCACTCCTATCTATGTGTGATCTCGACACTCCTTTAAATGTTTTGCTACTTCATTCGGATACGTTGTGCATACTCAGGAACAACTACCATGGAGATCTCCAAGAAAGTGTCGAAGATGGCCAAGAGACGAGTCAAGAGGAAGATGAAGAAGCAGAGCAGCGGTACTACCGCCAAGTAGGCCGGTACTACCCCAGCTGGAGGTACCGCCCCAGCTTCCGGCGCGCCTCAAGGAGCTACTGTATCCAACGGTACTTGCCGGGTGTCGACCACGTACTACCGCCAACACTGAGAGGAAATAAAATACAAGTTGTAGCGGTATTACCGCCAGCGGTACTACCGCCACCCCCAGCGGTACTACCGCTGTGACATCAGGAATGCGGGCTGAAGTCCCATCTAACCTCTCTCACCTACCACTTCGCCACTAGATTATAAATATGACTTCTCTGCTTAGGGTTAGGGTCAGACTATGATTTGAGAACTAAAGTAGAGCCTTGCTCCTTCTTCTCAAAGTGTCTCTTTCCTCCTATGGAGATGAATCAAGGCCTCCACATGTGGAGATGAACCAAGCCCTCCTCTTGAGGAGAAGATCCCTGCGTGGATACCAAGGCTCCGCTTGTAGTTGCGATTACTTGCTAATCTTCCCTCTTTGAGCGGCTAGATTGGATTGGTTGGATTGACAATTGGACAAACAATTCTAAGAGTAAGGTGTGCTTGGGAGAGGAGGATTGGGGGCTGCCCACGGAGATCTGTTACCAATCGAGTCTTGCCGGGTTGCTACTTGCTATTTACCCTTGTGTGTTGATTTTCCCCTCGTTTGTGTTCTTCGTTCTTCGCGTGTTCTTCGATTTCATCGCTCCGTCCACACAAATCCGTGAAAATCGGGACCAACCCTCATCATATGGTATCAGAGCTCTAGGTTGACACGGATTTGATTTGTGTTTCCACCAAAATCCACCAAATTTTTCTTCGTTTTTGAGAAATTCGAAAATTTCCACCAAAAATAGCCTTGCCTAGATTCGAGCGGATCTGTCGATTCATTGCGTTTTTGGTAGTTTTTGTCCATGTATCTGTTGCTGTAGGACCCCCTCCACCCTTGTTTGCGTTCCCTAGCCTCAATTTTGCCGATTTCTCACGAATTCGAGGAATTTTTGGAGCCATCTTCCGCCCAAAATCGAGTCAAACTCGCGCAGTTTCGTGCGCATCGGTACTACCGCCAGCGTGGCGGTACTACCGCCGCAGCGGTACCACCGGGCGGACCAGCGGTACTAGCGCCAGGACCAATTTTGGCAGAAATTTTTCTTTTTCCTCGGTTCGTTTTGGCATTTCTTCTTTGGTTTGAGTCCTTGTTGGTGTGCACTACGTCTACGCCATCAACACGCTTCCGCAGCCACGGATCATCAACACCAAGCGACGACGCCACCAAGGACTCGACATTCCCCACCATCATAATCCGTTGTGAGCCTTTCTTCCGTTCGTGTACTTGACCTATTGGACTAGCTCGGTGATATTGCGAGGCATTGCACGTGTTGAGTGTTTGTCTTCAAGTATTGGCGAGTGTGTATCGTTAGAGAGCTTGGCACTAGCAAAAGAGAAGGAATCATCGTCAAAAAGCAAAAATCAAAAAAAAAAAAAAGAATCAAGTGGTGCCAAGTTTCATCTCTTGTAGGTTGCGACAAAGCTTGACCGCCAAAGTGAGTGAGTGTGTAACTCTTGTGCAAATCCGTTGCCCACAAAAAGCAATTGAGCTAGCGTCCTCTTGTGTTGGGTGACATTTGAGCACGTAGTCTTCGTTAGGTTGCTATCTTCGAGTGCTCGCCCTTTGGTCGCCCAACCCCATCATTCGCTTTTGTGTGTGTTTCTTGATACTTTGTGGTTGGAGTTTCTTTGGTAATTTGATCATTGTGGATTTTCTCTACCTTTGACAATATACTTGTCGGCGGGTTTGCTTGTTTCGTTTGCCACTTCATACCTTCCTATCCTCATAAGTGTGTGTGTTGGGTGTTAGAACCGGATACTCTCCTCTCAAGCTACATTATTCTTGGGATATAGTTTGTCTTGGTTTTTCCTTACCACATATCTCACTTGATCTTGAGAAAATGTTTAGGGGAAGTACAAACGGAAGCTCAAGCTCGGATGAGGAAATCCATGGTGGAGTTCGCGGTGATCATGGCTATGTCACACAATCGGAGCTTGTGGCATGCGACACTTTCTTCGTGATAACCTAGGACGCTTCGAGCGCCGTCTTCAAAATCAAGACAACACCTTCAACGACCGCATGCATGCTCAAGAAGCAAATTGAGCGGTGACCGAAGCTATCAACAACCTTGCGCACAACGAGCTTCTTCACACTCAAGCCGTACAAGAAGCACCTCAAGGTCGACACAAGCACGTCATGGACGTCATGAACCTCGACAAGAACGTCAACATGATCCAAGGCGCGACGCCCATGAACGACCTCCTCCTATCGTTGAACAACCACATGATCTTCACGCGAACAATGCCAATGCGCATCAAGAACAACCTCACCAAAATGATGATCGTCGCGAACGCATACCATCACCACCACCGCCACAACGTGATCGTCATGACCCATTGGCAAATGACAATGGCGTTCCGGGTGCGAATGACTTTGGTGAACAAGGACGTCATCCCGTCATCCTCCAAGGCCACGTCATCAAAACCATGACAATGCGAACAATCAGAACAACCCGTTCCTCAACAAGAGCTACCTCCTCAACATGCCCTCGTCGTCAAGAGCTTCCTCATGATCGTCACAACACCAACGTTCCGAGTCAAGTGATAACGAGTCAAGCCAACATGGTGATGGACTCAATCGAAGGAGACGTGGACGTGCATTCCCACGTGGTGGCCATCGTGACGACTATGATGACTTGACCAACGTCCGCTTTGACATACCCAAGTTCTACGGCACAAGTGATCCGGAAGCTTACTTCTCATGGGTACTCAAGGTTGACAAGATCTTCCGCGTGCAACGCTACTCCGACATCAAGAAGGTTGCCTTAGCCTCGATGGAGTTTGAAGAGTATGCCCTCTTGTGGTGGGAACAACTACAAGATGCTCGCGTCGCTAACCACCAACAACCAATTGACACTTGGGTTGAATGAAAGAAACATGCACAAGCGCTTCGTGCCAAGCCATTACACTAGAGACTTATACAAGAAGTTGCAAGAGTTGAAGCAAGGTTTGAAGTCGGTTGACGAGTACTACAAGGAATGGAAATCTCCATGATGAGAGCCAATGTCAACGAGTACGAAGAGCAATCCATGGCTCGTTTCATGAATGGCCTCAACTATCCATCAAGAAGATCGTGGAGTTCCAACCATATGCCTCTTTGGTTGAGCTAGTACATCAAGCTTCCAAGGCCGAGCGCCACGTGCTTGAAGAGCTCAAATACCTCAAGACAAAGGCATTCTACGCCAACAAGCCTTCTTCGTCAACTCCTACACCTTCACAAGCTCTTCCTCAAGCGAACACTCGAGGTCCTCCAAGAGTCTCTACATCGACACCTCAAGCGCCTCAACCTTTCAAGAAAGTACCTCCCTACTACCAAGGCGCCTCAAGGATCTTCGTCCGGCACAAGACTCTTGCAATGCTACAAGTGCGGCGGACAAGGGCACAAATCTTTTGAGTGCACCAACAAGAAGGTCATGATCATCAATGACATGGGAGAGTATGAATCTATGAGTGAAGATGAGTACAATGCTTTGAACAAGGTCGCCACAATGCAAAGTGCTCAAGAAGAAGAAAGTGAGATATATTGTGATGGCGACAACAACCCTTCCTTGGTTGTGGCAAGAGCTCTAACCACCAATGTTCAAGTAGAAGAAGACCAAAGATGCAACTTGTTTCATACAAAGCGGGAGTCAATGGAAAGTCCGTCAAGGTCATCATAGATGGTGGAAGTTGCCACAACTTAGCGAGCAAAGAACTTTGTGATAAGCTCGACTTGAAGTTCAAGAAGCACCCACACCATACCATGTCCAATGGTTAAGTGATTCCGGAGCCGTCAAGATTCAACACATGGTGCAAGTGTCCTTCAAGATTGGAGCCTATGAAGATACGGTTGATTGTGATGTTGTGCCTATGACGTTTGTCACTTACTCCTTGGCGTCCATGGCAATTTGACAAGGGTGCTATGCATGATGGAAGGACAAATTACTATAGCTTCAAGAACAACGACAAGACCTTCGTCCTTCGTCCCATGTCACCAAGTCAAGTCATTGCCGAAAATGCGAAGTCAATAGCAAGGGCTCAACATGACTTCAACCATCCAAATGACCATAGGCGCCACCCAACCGCACAAGAAAGGGCGGTGCGACAAAAAGCTTCTAGTGAGAAGAGTGGTGAGCGAGAGACCCACCATAAAGTGAGTGAGAGCCACAAGCCAAATGAGTGTGACACTTCAAAGAGTTCCCACAAAACTTACACTATGTGCCACCAAAAGAGTGATAAGGGAGTTGAGAGAGAACCCATCCACCCTCCACTATGTGCTCATATGCAAGGGTGAAGTTTCTATGACTAACACTTTCACAAACCTTCCTCCTTCTTTGTTGTCTCTTTTGAAGGACTTTGAAGATGTCTTTCCTCAAGACGTGCCACCGGGACTACCTCCTCTACGCGGAATCGAGCACCGCATCGACCTTGTTCCCGGCGCACCGCTACCAAACCGCGCTCCTTACCGCACCAACCCCGAGAGACAAAGGAGATCGAGCGGCAAATACAAGAACTTCTTGCCATGGGACATATCCGCGAGAGCTTGAGTCCGTGCGCCGTGCCCGTCATCTTGGTACCCAAGCACGACAACACTCTTCGCCTTTGCATGGATTGTCGCCCCATCAACGCCATAACCGTTCGGTATCGCCATCCTATCCCTCGACTTGATGATATGCTTGATGAGCTTTGTGGTTCCGCTATATTCTCCAAAATTGATCTTAAAAGTGGATATCACCAAATAAGATGTGTGAAGGTGATGAATGGAAGACCGCATTTAAAACAAAGCTTGGTCTTTATGAATGGCTTGTCATGCCATTTGGTCTTTCCAATGCACCTTCTACTTTTATGCGTCTCATGAATCATGTTTTGCGTCCTTTCATTGGAAATTTGTTGTGGTATACTTTGACGACATCCTTATCTATAGCAAATCTTTGGAAGAGCACACTTCTCATGTTGCTCAAGTTTTGTTGGTTCTTCGCAATGAAAAGCTTTATGCAAATCTTTCTAAGTGCACTTTTGCCACCAACAAACTTGTTTTCTTGGGTTTTGTTGTTTCTTCGGATGGAGTTGAAGTTGATGATGCCAAGATACAAGCAATTCAGACTTGGCCTTTTCCGATGTCACTTGAGGAGTTGAGACGTTTTCTTGGTTTTGCCGGATTTTACCGCCGTTTCATCAAGGATTTTTCCACAATTGCTTGCCCCCTCCATGAACTTACAAAGAAAATGTACCTTTCATTTGGGGCAATGCACATGATTTTGCTTTCAATGAGCTCAAACGGTTATTAACCGAAGCACCACTCCTTGCCCTTCCGGATTTTTCTAAACATTTGAGATTGAATGCGATGCAAGTGGATTGGGCATTGGAGGAGTGCTTATGCAAAATGGTAGACCCATCGCATACCATAGTGAGAAACTTGATGGAGCTCGCTTGAATTACCCATTTATGACAAGAGTTATTTGCTTTGGTTCGTGTTTTGGATGTGTGGCAACATTACCTTCGTCCTAAGGAATTTGTCATTCATTCGACCATGAATCCTTGAAATATTTGAAAAGTCAAACAAATTTGAACAAAGACATGCTAAGTGGGTTGAGTTCATTGAGTCTTTACCTTTGTAATCAAATACAAGAAAGGTAAAGACAATGTGGTCGCGGATGCTCTATCCCGCAAGGCCAACCTACTTACACGTCTTGACATTAGTGTCTTGGGTTTGGATGAGATTAAAGAGTTGTATGCTACCGATGCTTTCTTTGGAGACATTTTCGCTCAATGTTCGGAGCACAAAGGAATTGGTGATTTCTATTTGCACAAAGGTTTCTTGTTTAAGGCTAACAAACTATGTGTACCCGAGTCTTCGCTTCGTTTGGTCCTTTTGAAGGAATCACATGGAGGCGTCTTAATGGGACACTTTGGACGTGACAAGACCTTTGCCATGCTCTCCACAAACTACTATTGGCCAAGGATGTACCGGGATGTGAACCGCTTGGTGCGACGATGTTCCACATGTCTCAAAGCTAAGTCTACTCTAAACTCTCATGGCTTATACACACCTTTGCCAATTCCACATCACCCATGGTCCGACATTGCTATGGATTTTGTCTAGGACTACCACGCACTAAAACAAACAAGGATTCCATTTTTGTCGTCATTGATCGCTTCTCTAAAATGGCACACTTTATACCTTGCAACAAGAGCGACGATGCTTCACACATTGCTACTTTGTTTTTCAGGGAAATCGTCCGTCTTCATGGAGTGCCAAAGACCATTGTGTCGGATCGTGATGTCAAGTTCGTGAGCTATTTTTGGAAGACTTTGATGGCCAAGATGGGAATCAAGCACCTATTCTCCACCGCATACCACCCTCAAACCGATGGCCAAACCGAAGTGGTGAACCGGAGCCTATCCACACTCCTTCGTGTGTTGATCAAGCCTAACTTGAAGAATTGGGAAGAGTGCATCCCACACGCCGAGTTCGCCTACAATCGAGCACTACACCGCGCAACAAAGAGAACACCCTTCGAGGTTGTCTATGGCTCCAACCCCTACACCGCGCTAAACATGCTTCCACTTTCACTCCGAGAACAATAAACATGGACTTCGACAAGCGCGCCGCCTACATGAAGAAACTACATGAAGACACAAGGGCCACGCTAGAGAAGCATAAGGAAGACCATGCTACCAAGATGAACAAGAACAAGTGCCCCATGATCTTTGAAGAAGGAGACCTTGTTTGGCTACACCTACGCAAAGACCGCTTCCTCGATGAGAGAAAGTCTAAGCTAGCGCCAAGAGGAGATGGTCCTTTCAAGGTTCTCAAGCGAATCAACGACAACGCATACAAGATCGACATACCAAAGTCCAAGTACGGCGTTCATAACACTTTCAACGTCGCCGACATCTCGCCTTACCTTGGTGGCCCAAGTGATGATGAGGACGAAGAGTCGAGGACGACTCTTTTCCAAGGGGGGGGGGGGGGGGGAGATGATGTAGTGCAACATAGGCACACAACACCAAGTGGCCCAATGACAAGAGCAAGAGTCAAAACTCTCCATGATAAGGTGAATTCACTCCTATCTATGTGTGATCTCGACACTCCTTTGAATGGTTTGCTACTTCATTCGGATACGTTGTGCATACTTAGGAACAACTACCATGGAGATCTCCAAGAAAGTGTCGAAGATGGCCAAGAGACGAGTCAAGAGGGAGATGAAGAAGCAGAGCAGCGGTACTACCGCCAAGTAGGCCGGTACTACCGCCAGACACCTGACGATGAAGCTGAAGCGAGAGAAGCTCCAGGCGGCGGTACTACCGTCAGCTCCAGGACCGTTAGTACCGCTGGAGGTACCGCCCCAGCTTCCGACGCGCCTCAAGGAGCTACTGTATCCAACGGTACTTGCCGGGTGTCGACCACGTACTACCGCCAACACTGAGAGGAAATAAAATACAAGTTGTAGCGGTATTACCGCCAGCGGCCAGCGGTACTACCGCCTCCACCAGGAGCGGTACTACCGCCACCCCCAGCGGTACTACCGCTGTGACATCAGGAATGCGGGCTGAAGGCCCATGTAACCTCTCTCACCTACCACTTCGCCCACTTGACTATAAATAGGACTTCTCTGTCTAGGGTTAGGGTCAGACTATGATTTGAGAACTAAATTAGAGACTTGCTCCTTCTTCTCAAAGTGTCTCTTTTCTCCTATGGAGATGAATCAAGGCCTCCACATGTGGAGATGAACCAAGGCCTCCTCTTGAGGAGAAGATCCTGCGTGGATACCAAGGCTCCGCTTATAGTTACGATTACTTGCTAATCTTCCCTCTTTGAGCGGCTAGATTGGATTGGTTGGATTGACCAATTGGACAAACAATTCTAAGAGTAAGGTGTGCTTGGGAGAGGAGGATTGGGGGCTGCCCACGGGGATCTGTTACCAATCGAGTCTTGCCGGGTTGCTACTTGCTATTTACCCTTATGTGTTGATTTTCCCCTCGTTTGTGTTCTTCGTTCTTCGCGCGTTCTTCGAGTTCATCGCTCCGTCCGCACAAATCCGTGAAAATCGAAGCCAACCCCTATGGTGACCCGTCGCAAGCTGGTGACGAACGATCGATATAAGTATATCATATACCATGCATACGTATATCATGCACCGCGTCGGTTGACATGTAAGTACTTGCTACCGATATTTGTATGAATTCTTCAACCAGATAGCTACGCTTTCTCTCTTAAAAGGAAGAAGAAGGAAACAGAAGCGAGCATCCCTACGAAGCTTCCTATCGGAGTCCACCACCGGACATGATCCATTTCTTCAGCTAGGAAGGAGCATCGAGATGTGGAGCCGGGTGGAGCCGGTGGCCACGGTTGCCCAGGTCGTGGGCGTGGACGCGTACGGGCTGATCAAGCTGATCGCGCAGCGGGCGCAGACGGTGCGGCGCAACCGCTACGAGTGCCGGCAGCTGGCGCAGCACGCGGAGACCATCGGCGGCCTCCTGTAGCAGGTGCAGAGGAAGCACCCGGAGGTCGACGGCATGGTGGCCAAGCTGGAGGCGACGCTCCGGGAGGCCTGCGTGCTCGTCTCCTCCTGCCAGGCCAACGGCTACTTCCGCCGCTTCATCCGGAGCGGCAAGCAGGCCGAGCAGTTCCAGCGCATCAAGGATAAGATCGCTTCTACCTCCAGCTCTTCCCGGTCATTAGCCACATCGACACCACACGACGCCTCAACATACTCCTCGACGGCATCGAGTCACCCAAAACTCAGGTACTATCTCCCATGTATCGATCGGTCTTTGACCAACTGTCACTTGAACTCTCCATCTTCCAACTCTCTGTCTCACTCTCGTGCCCATGCAGAACATGCCGCGATCCTCGTCCAGCCGTTCGGGTCGTTCTGCATCCCGGTCAGCCACACTAGCTCTTTCTAAAATTTTCCATACTACACGCTAGATGTTTGCTTACAGCAGCTCACCAAAAAAAAAAAAACGTTTGACGGATCCGTAATTTGCCATTGAAAAAGAAGGTGTCGGTAGTTTGGAACAAGTGGCTTTTGTATGGACGGCAACATTTTAATTCAACTGCCATCCCTACAGGCTACAACACCCTCTCCCATGAGACGGTAGTTTGGATGTATTTTTTTTACAGAACATATATATGCATGTTGGAACATTTCTTCTCACACTGACATCATCACATTATTTATTAGATAAAAAATTCAAAATAAATTATCTTTTAATCTGATTAGCAATTTATTTACACCGCTGAGTTAGTCTTGATGAGAGCTTCAGAAATTATATTTATGTTGTTATGTTTCGTCAATTTTTGACATGCTAGCTGGCAGATTAAAATACTATGGTTGCCCGATAATGGCGAACAAATACAACGCTAATAATACGTAGTAGCCCATAATTTATTCTATGCTTTTAGAAATTTCAATCATAAGTAGTACAAATAGAGAGATGGTCTTCAAGTGTTTCAAATAGTTAAGGATGATATCATTTCATGAAACAAGTAGTATCATGGAACTTTGTGTCACCGACTGTGCGTATAATCACGTGGGACAATAAAGTTAGTTTAATCTGACAACTAAGTAGTAGTATATATATCCTGGCATGTATGTGTCTACAATCCGACGATTCCTGACGAAAAAAGTTTTAAAACATCTTAAAATGGAATTTAATAGTGAAGATCTTCTCCCAAATAAGAAAATGATTAAATTAAGTGGAACGTTAATCGGTTAGCTGTGGAAGAGATAACAGGTTTTCAAATTTAAAAATATAGAGAATCTATGTGATGTCATAATACATGTGAGAGAGATGGGTAAGAATGTTAAACTAATGAATTGCATAAAATATGATTTATGCATAAGGTGAGCCGCCCGTCGGGATGACATCTATGCGGTGGTGCCGTGTAGTCCAGTCTCTTTATTCGCCAATTAATTTTTTGAGCATCTGTCTACGACTGCAGGTACAATGAAAACAAAGATGAATCGTTTGAAAGACCTCATGCGAATACTGAGCCTTTCGCAGTGCGTAGGGACGACTCTGCAGGTAACACTGCTAATCTAAAAGCTTTCTTTCAGCAAAAAAAAAAAAAAAAGATGTAGTTACGGTCCCAGCAGTTTATGTTTGTGATGTCTCTAAATATTTGCCACAAAATTCAGATTTGATTTGGCGATTTTTCCCCAAAATTGTGTAGTCAACTGATAAAACAGCTAACGTGGCATCGGCCGCGAAAAGAATGACCCCAAGAATTAAGCTTCAACCAACATTTATTGGTGAATCTATTCGCCACCTGCTTCAAGCTTTATGAGTGGGAAAATAAGTCAACATTCTATTTCCAATGCACTTCTAAGTCGTTGGTGAGTTAGCATATCATGAGAAATGTCAGGAAATATTAACATGCATTAATTTCCTTACAGAAAAAATTCATTTATACAGTTGGACTAAACTTGGGGTTTTTAGGAATTTCTAGAAAGAAACAACTAAACTTCCAGATGCTATACCTCTAGATATCTCGTAGCGTTGTCTCCCAGCCGTTCAAGGACTAGAAAAGGTCCATTCCCAAGGGGCATGAGCTTGTACTTTCTTATTTCCGAGAATCGTTTTTTGCGAATACGAACCAGATAATCACTGAGGATGAACATAAGTGTTCTTGTGTACCACGATTGTAAGTGAAATCAACATGTGGGGAAAGATTCCTCCCATGCCATCAGGATCTTCATGGATCTTCATCAGAAGACTTGGTGTAGATTGGATATGCATCGGTTGAAAACCTATGTTTGTCCATCGGTTTGTGGGTGGAAAGTTGTGGACAAGAGCAGCTTCACTCCAACTTGCCCTACAACATTGTACAAAAATTGCTTAAGAACATGACGTCACAGGCTGAGATGATAGTCTGGGGTACTCCTTAAAGCCTCATGATTTTCCTAAAAATAAGTATGAATTATGTGAAAAATCGCCGTCCTTAGGACATGGAATAAAATGTGTCATTTTAGAGAATTGATCATCAACAACAAAAATTAATATAGAATATCTTGGAGTTCTAGTTCTAGGCCATGCAACCACATATATAATGCATGCTTATATCCTCCCAAAGTGCTTTAGGTAATGCAAAATGAGTACAAAGACCATGTGGGTGCAGTTCGTATGTGATGCGTGATGCACTGTTTATCGTGTCCCTCTACATATCTTTGCAACTTGGTATAATAAAAACGATTGGAGAGCATTATATAGAACTTATCTATTCCAAATGCCCCACTAAGCCTCCTCAATGAGAAACACACCAAAGTAAAAAAATGGATGGCTCGGGATTCATAATATGTTAGCTCGAAAAAGAAATAATTATGTAAATAATAGTTATCCATACCTTACTTATCTTTGCAGTGTGCAAACAAAATACTAAATGTAGTATCCAATGAATCTAATGCCATCCTTTCACACATTCAAATCCAAACATCATAACTTCTAGTTCATCAAGAAGGGCACTCTTGCAGGAAAGAGCCTCCACCACAACATTCTTCTTGAATTTTACCACATAAAGGAAAGGCTCATGTAGTCAATCCATTTTTTGTTCCTACGAAATGTTTTCTTGGCGCTTCATATACTAAAAGAACTCGTGATCGGAATGAATGAAAAATCCTTTGGCCAAACATTGTACCCAAACCTGAAGCACACTAACTAAAACCTGAAGCTATTTGTAAAGATGGTGTAATTGAGTTTGTCCGTGTTTAGTTTCACACTATAGTATGTTACTGTCGTACCTTCTTACATAAAACTCCTCATAACAATTTCACTAATGTCACCCTAAATTTCACAAAATTTTGTGAAATTCGGAAGAACACCTCGGCTAAACATTGTGTTACATCTTGAAAAGAAAATTAATTGGATTACCCGCACACAAAGGCAACATTCTTCCTAGTCAACTCATTTAAAGGTCATGCAATAACACTAAATACATTAACATATTAAAGACAATAACCAATGAAAAACTTCTAACTTCACTCACATCAATGGGGTACGGAAAAAATAGTCGCCTCAATTTTACATTCATATACTGCAACGCCATGAGAAGACACGAGAAAAACTCTAGAAAACAAGTTGTCCTTCCATGCGAACGTGTATTTCTCAATATTATAATTTGATCTCATTTTGAGGCACATGAAGAATTTTCTTAACATGCACATGGTCATCCAAGATTTGGCTACAATCTTGGTCTACAAGTTGGATTGGTTGTAAATATGTTGATATATATGACCCAAAATCAGCATATGTATGCATTCAGTGGCGGAGCAACATGCCATGTATTTTCCCTAAAACTCCTTCACTTTATAGATGTTTAAATTTTGGTCCTTGGTATCTAGGCAGTCCGAACACACAAGTTTATTTCACCGACTTTGCTACATCATGCGTTGACCTTGTCAGAAATAATCAGACATATATGGATTTTATTTACTGAGGACGACTCCCAAGCATGTTAGGTGTACATAAATTTTCCGTATTTACAATTGTTCATTTTTGCTACAATAATAAAATATCGCCCATGCTAATATTTTTAATAATTTATGAGTATAGATGTAATAACTATCCTTGGGTTTATTATATTTATTTGCCACATCTTTCCAATGCATCCAACTGCTTGAAAATTCCCACATAACATTGGTGCAGTTACTCGGAGCGAGAGAGTTCGAGCATCAACAAGCAGGGATGATGATGGCCATCAATTGATAAGCACTCAAGGTTTATCTGGTAAGAGCATCCATATCAATGGTGGAGACTGTGTAAAAGCTAAGCTCAACATGGTAGCGCTGCTAAGTTAGAAAACTTAACTTTTTTACATTTTCACTTTTTAATACTTCAATTTCATACTATAAATTTGACTAAGAAACATAAAGAACTTATACAAATTATGATAAAGATGCTAAAAGGCTAGGTGTAAGAAAGAGGAAGTTGTCGTATCTAGTTTATAGTTTTACTATATGAGGTTTAAATAATACTCTAGGCAAAGCAACATAATGAAATGGATCCTATATTACTTGTTCTTAGTTATTTTCTTATGTTTTACTTTTTCATGAAATACACCTTCCCCTCTCTACAGTGGCAGGGTTTTCGTTATTCGAGTTTTCTGCATTGGCGAACGCAACAAATAACTTTTCACGTGAAAATAAGATCGGCGAGGGAGGATTTGGTCGTGTTTATAAGGTAATTATAATGTGTTTGTTGTAATATTGGCTAGCTATGCATAACTACGTAATGAAACTAAAGTGCATGAGAAACAAGAACATATCAGCTATATATACCACGCTTCTGCTGACACTGTGATCTAGTGTAATATAATATTTATGTATACATGCTTTGTTTGATGCATCCAAGAGTCTTGAAAATTTTAACTACAAAATAATGCATTACTAAAAAAATGCAAATGCACTTCATTGTTTCTTCTTAGTATTTCCTTTTCAGCACATATTATGTTTCTTGTTGTGCGAGTGGATTTCCCTAAGTTCCCTAGTAGGTGTGGCATGTCCATTTTTTATGTCAAGATACGTACACGAGCACTCTGCGCTTCACCTTTAGTTTTTCGAAAAAGTAAGTTAGTACCTGAAATGGAATTAATAAATCCCACAAATTCCACTAAGTCATAACATGTTGTGGCATGCAGTTTTGCCAAGGTACCTATAAAGCTAAACAAACCTGAGGCGCAGGGGAGGACACAAACAGCCCAGCCAGACTTAGATGGACGAACTACTTGGCAGATTTTTCACGTGAAGACATTTTAGCTCGTCGATCATCCAGTCAAGGTCTGCCTTGTTCTACATGCTTGGATTCAGTAGCGTAGCCAGGAATTTGCCACGCCCCGGGCCAACTTCATAACTACAAAGAAAATAATGCCAAATAGTGTCATTTTAGCTAGAATTACTGAAGTATCGTGGTGCCTAATGAGAGCACATCCCATCTCACGACTTTGTTCGTGCATGTGGGGCCCACTTGGAAATCCAAAAAAATTACTGAAGTATCGTGTTGCCACGTCGCGGGCCATAGTCCATGTAGCCTGGGGCCCGGCTACGCCCCTGCTTGGAGTTGGGCGTCTACAGCGGCCAGAAAATCATGGCTTTGAACATAACATCACAAGGATGCTTGATACCTTTAGCTTCAATCGTAAGCTCGTTACGAACATGAGAAAGAAGCCTAAGATTGCGCAATAAACATAGTCCTGAGAAGCCTGCGATGTTTTCCAAAAATAATACCCGAGACGATAGCGAAGATTTTGCGAAATTGGTGTTACATCTCAATAATTGACGCAAAACACTCCAGACGAATTTGGCAACTGAACACTCAAAGAAAATGTGAGAGACGTCCTTAGCTGCAGGGGCGAACCTACCGGGTAGGCTTCAATGGGCTCGAGCTATTTAGTCTTCCTCCTTGCCGGTAGCTCCATTAGATCTATGTTTCATAGCTTTTCTTCGTTTGTTGAAGATGACTGGTCGCTTCCTATGGGCCATGGCCGTAGGCCATTTTAGTAAAGTGAAAGAGTAGTAGAGACTAGACCATTGGAGTAAAGAAATAGAGGATGCACAAGATAATATTATCACTCTAACGCTAGGTTTGTCCCTTGCGAGTATAACTCTGTTTCTCCTCTTATAGTTTTTCTTTCCTAATGAAATGTTCCAGTAGTTTTAGATCTTGTACATTTAGAGAGCTCTGCTTCGCTTGATTTTATTCTGATACATTTCAACTACCGGGCAATTTACTATTGCATAGTTTTCACTGCCAGTTAGCTCATAGATTTTCAGGTTTCGCCTTTTGAACGAAAATGACACAATGTCCGATGTGTGTGTCTTGGTCTGGCTCAGTTGCTACTTTTATCCAACCTTAAATTTCATCTGGATTCGCCACCGCTCACGGTGCCACAAAGGGCACAAGAACCATGCGACGGGCCGTGCCTGGTGGCATGTACGGTTTTGGTAGTGAACCCTGTCATAGCTTTCTCGAAACAGAGCTTCAACAAGATTCCCCTAGCTTTGTTGGACCAAAGCTCGTGGACAATTTCCAGGATATCTAGTGCTCCATCCAGAATAAAGTGTCCCTTGATGAACGCAGACTTATAACTAGTGCGATGGGATCAAGATGAGAAGCAAAGCCTTGAATATAATTTTGAAAATCACATTGATCATGGCCGTGCGAGACTGAGCGATGGCCTATCCACCTTGAACTTTCCGTACATTCGTTTTTATGTTTCTCCAAAGCAGCACAACATATGAACTTGAAACTTCCTTGGTGAACAACATTTGTACTACAATGTGTAGAAAATTTTCGGATATTTTTGTGCGCCATACATATCTACAATAAAGTTCTCATAGTAAAAAGATAGTTTATATATTTATTGTCCACAAAAAATCCTAAAAGTAACTACGCATTGTAGTACTAATGTGTTGTTGACCTGTAGAGTTTCAAGCATATATGTTTTGCTATTTGCAAGAACAACAAAGTGAAAAACTTGTGCATGTTAAGAGAGTGAGTGAGGACAATTCTCAGTGTAGAACAGAACTAGACGATCAGATGGAGGGTGTAACTGCATGGGAGCTAAATCACAACCGTTCTTTCTTGGTCGATATCTGATGGAACTTTTAAATACATCGACATTTAAAGAGATTAAAAATACATTCTAGTTGTCAAATACGATTCTTGTTTGGCCTGGCACAAAGGTCGTTTAATCACTTGATGTTTCATTCCTCATGAAACCCGCTTTTAACGAGCTTAAACACTCGTTTAACTACTCAAATCATCCCCTTCCAAAGGTAGAAAAAGCCTCTTAAAGGCGAGATTCGTTAAACATCAAGTATTCAAGACCTACTATCAGGGAGGTCCAAATTCTGCACTTTTGCATATTGAATGTAAATAGTTAATTAATATGCACCGACAATAGCTGAAGATCTCTTGGTATCTCTTGTACTAATTTACCAGGGACGAATTCAAGGCCTTCGAGTTGCTATCAAGAGATGCTTCGTCGAATCAAGCCCAGAGCGTTTGTCTGACTTCGAAAACGAGATAAAGTTCATTCCGAGGCTTCAACATAGGAACATCGTGAAGCTTCAGGGATACTGCATTCAAGGAAAAGAAAGGATCTTGGTCTACGAGTACATGCGGAATAAGAGTCTGGACAAATTCATTTTTGGCATGTTTTTGCACACTTTTTTCTTTATAAGATCATTCGTTGAAGAAGATGACTGGTCGCTTCATATGTTGTCTACTTACACCTAATCTTTACCATGCATCCATCTGTTAAGCACCCATATTTCAGGCCAAAGAAACGGGGGATCTCTGAGCTGGGATAGGTTGTTCGCGATAATTGGAGGTATAGCTCAGGGAGTTGTGTATCTTCACTTGCACTCTGGGCTTCATATCATCCACAGGGATCTCAAGCCCAGCAATATCCTGTTGGATTCTGAAATGAACCCCAAGATTTCTGATTTTGGCACAGCAAGAGCTTGTCGTCCTGACAAGAGTCACAAGGCTAGCGTGATTGCAGGAACACAGTAAGTAGTTGAATTTACACATTTATGTTTTCCTATTTCAGGTAGTACAATAAAATTAACCAGCAATATAACTTTCTCAGTGGTTACATGGCTCCCGAATATTCGAACAAAGGTGTTTTCTCAAGCAAAACAGACGTGTTCAGCTTTGGTAGCCTGCTTCTCGAGATGCTAAGTGGAAAAAGGAATTCCAGGTCGTATTTGATCGGTGATAGGACTTACTCGAGTCTTCACGAGTATGTAAGTTTACCATCTGAAAGTATCAGCATGCTTAGATCTACACAAAGGAGCAGTAAGTTTAATTCGCACACAAATGTTAACACCTTTGTGTAGCTCCAATGGGCAGCAGCAGGGTCAAAACCCTAATATCTGTCAGACTGTCACCACTCGGAGGCGTCGAGACTTCTTTTTTGTGTCCCTGGAAGCCACCCGTAGATCGATCTATCAATACTAGTTTTGGCCATGTTTAGATATTAGATCCGATATGTCTAACCGTGCACCAAGAATTTAGAACACTTTGTACAAAATAGTTTAGTGGGTAGATACAATATGTTATGGCGTTATTCATTGATTGGAGTTTAATAGGAAGAAATCAGGACTTTTGTAATACACTCCAAAACGCATTTATAATTTCTACATATAAATAACGAAACTAAGGTCTTTACTGGTATATCAGTATCATATACAATACATTCATGGTGGTGTCAATGCTAAATAGCATGGCGCACTAACTCATTGTTGTGGTTATTGTGAACATCATACATGTGATAGAATCAGTGACAAGACCAGGGTGTACCATGGTTTTGTTGTGATGTGTTAAGATATTCTTCTTGATATACGTGAGAGAGTTGGGGTAGCACCAATTGAAGAGAAGGTTGTCCAACATCGTCTAAGATGGTTTGGTCATATAGAACGTAGGCCTCCGGAAGCGCCATTGCATACCGGACGGATAAAGCGGGATGGGAATGTTAAGAGGGGTCGTGGTAGGCCAAAATTGACATGGGAGGAGTCTGTTAAGAGAGATCTGAAGAATTGGAATATCACCAAAGAACTAGCCATGGATAGAGCTGCGTGGAAGTTAGCTATCCATGTGACAGGACCATGACCTGGTTTCGAGATCTTATGGGTTTCAACTCTAGCCTACCCAACTTGTTTGAAAAAAAAGGCTTTGTTGTTGTTGTTGTTGTTGTTGTTGTTGTTGTTGTTGTTGTTGTTGTTGTGTTAAGATATTCTTCTCGTGTGAGTTGTGGGAAAGAACAGTAATTTATAGATTTTTAGGAATCTCAAACATGTGCAAGAATCCACCACCATTAGGGTTATGACCTAGCGGCACTTCAAAGTTTGCACATGAGAGAAGGGAATCTTTAGCCTCTCATCCAGTAGTTACTAAAACAAATAATGAAAATTCTAGGTTAGACTCGATTGGGGAAGAAAATAAACCACGGTGAAAGGGGTGATAGAAAGATTGAAAGAAGAATCTTCCATCAAGCAAAGTGAGTTCCTGATCAAGGTTGTGAAGTCCACCACTTTGTATAATACGAGTTGTGGTTCCAGTATCTCTAGTCATATTGTTCTCATCTCTAGCTTTTGAGTTACCAAATCTTATTGTTGGTATCTCAGATGATGAACTATTGATCTATGGGAGATTCTAGTGATATATAAGAAAAAAACTTGTTACATCCAACATTTGATAACAGTGGGAGAAGATTTTGATGGCTTCGGACCATGATATGTACCATAATTTGGGAGTTTAAACGTTAAAATCAATAATCTTTGTTGATGTTGCTCTTGCAGTTGGGTGTCATTCGTAGGACCGAAGACATCATCTTGGACACTATCCTTAGGTGTTTCTTTATGTGGTGATAGACATGCTTCGTTATGTGACGAGGAACAATTCTTGAGTACTTGAGTTAATACACAATTGGTGTAAAAACTGTACTTAGTTGGGGTGACTTTCACTTGTTAGACACAAGGAAGTAAAGCTGGTTGTTGACTTAGTTATGGCATTGCTAATGAGTATCAGTATCTATAGTTAGAGTGGAAACATATCATTTGTTTGTTGTTTAGAACCGACGACCGTGAGTCATATCAATTACTCAAGACGCATCCTTCATGAGATTTGCCTCTCTTCACCTCTTTGGTATGCTTTGTTCTATTTTTTTGGAAATGGCGGTGCGGATCCCCGGCCTCTGCATCAAAATGATGCACACAGCCTCCACAATTTTTTGCATAGTTTCAATCATTCATAAAGTTTACAATTCACGGATCACTCAGGGTGAAGACAAAAATCACCAAATGAAAATTTAGAGTCTAAAAATCTATTCTGCTAGGATTTAACCATCCTCCCGGGAACAAGATAGACGCACGACCGCCATCATTGGCGTGCATCTGGTATCCATAATCCCCCTCTGATCCGCAGGTAGGAGTAAGGACCACGCGTGGATCCAGTAGATTGCTTTGTTGATTACATGCAAATAATTAATGAGCAATAGGAGTTTTTTAAAGACAACATCATTCCTGCAATTCCATATTGACCAAAGCAAAGGTAGTACGCCTATACATATTCGTGCTTTTGTTTTGTTATCAATTCCATTAAGCCAAGTACCAAACATATTCACAATACTGGTAGGCTTTGGGATATTAAACGTAAAATGAATGAGTCTCCAAATATTGCGAGCAAAAGAACACGAAACGAATAAATTTTCAACAGATTCTTCCTCGTTAAAAAACACACACTTTTTACACCCCAACCAACGTTTTATAGCTAAGTTGTCTTTAGTGAGTAAAACCTTCTGGTGAAGGAACCATAAAGAGATTTTAGTCTTTAGTGGTACTTTTAATTTCCACAAGTACTTACTAAGATACCTTGTGTGTCTATTCAGCAAATCAGCGTATAAAGATTTAACTTAGTATATACCATTGGGATTTAGGCTCCATTTGAAAGTATCATGCGCATCTATTAGATTAACTTTCTTGATCAGGCCTCACTTGTGGAGGTTCGAGTAGGTGTTTTAGGCTAGCCATAGTATGCCAAATGTATCTGTTTTTCATGTGATCAAATATTTTAGCTACGGGTCTTACTACTTCAATCATCATTGAAATAAGGTAACCATTATTGTGAAATGATTATACAGTTATACACTAAGGATAGTTGGGTATATCAGTTGGTGCAGATGCCGCGGTATACTATTTTTTCTAGAAAAATAATGATTATGCTCCTTGTTTCGTAGTGTCCTTGATGAACTAACTGCGCAGCTAAACTCACACGGTAGAATTGAATAGCATGAAAATAGAAGTTTATTTATATGACTTTCTTTAAATACATAGACATGTATATATATGTATGAAGTGCATTCTGATTTGGTGTAGGCATGGGACCTGGTTTTCGTGGAGAAGACACCTGGGAACCTGGTCCACCCGTCGCTACGCGGCGAGGCTCCTCTGCGCATGGAGCAGATCAGGACATGCGTGTACATCGCCCTATTGTGCGTTCAGGAGGAACCAGCTGACCGACCGTCCATGTGGGAAGTCGTGCTTATGCTCAGCACCACCGCGGACGCCGCAAGCCTGCAGACTCCGAAGAAGCCGGTGCGACTGGTACAAGAAGACTATCACTGTTGTCTTGAGCAACAGATGATCTAGAGAATTTTCTATGAAATTAGATATAGAATGTATATGGATGGGAGCTCACAAAATTTACTTTCGTCGAAAAGTTATATGGTTTCGGTTTGTAGAAGCAATTCATGAACTGCTGCCCTCACCTGCCCCCTTTACCAAAATTCTACATAAAAAGTCTTATGGTCTGTTTATTTGGGCTGCAGCTTTTGAGAATCAGCTGTAGCTTGTGACCTATGAGATAGCAGCTATGAGAAGCACCTGTTGGAATTAGATATTCGATGTTTGGCAGAACTGCTTTTGTCGACTGTTGCTGTTGGTTTCAGGGATGAAATGTCTAAAATGCCCCTGAATGCTGAAAAAGTTATATAAATTCTGATTCGAAACGAATTAGCAAATTATGACCCATTTAAACATTATTGCAATGTTTAGGGCTGAATTATCTCAATTAGTTTTTATATAATAATTGCAAATACGTTTTTAACTAAATAATTTATGAGTTATTTTGTAGGCTTTTGGCTTTTGGTTTGTAAGTCGCAATTTTACAGGTTTTATTCATTTTCTGGAATTTACATAAATCATTAACAAAATGCTAGACTCTGACAAGTAGGCCCGCACTGACGTCAGCAGGTGACGTACGCGACGGATCCCAGCTCTTTCGAGCTCGTGCTCGAGCAGAGGAGCACACGCGCGGGGCTGAACCCGATGGATCCGCACGAGGGCGTTGCGGGGAGCCTAGCGGGCGGCGCACGGAGACCAATGATCGTCGGAATTGCCGTCGGCGGCCAAATCCGCGATTCAGGGCTGGGGCGGCGGCGGAGCAGGGTTGGGGCGGCGACGGAGTAGGGCTGGTGCAAGGCGGAGAGGAAATCTTGCACGCTAGGACAAGAAACGGTGAGGCGGCGGCGCCTCGAACAGCTCCAGTCGCCGGCGGCACCTCGGACAGCTCCAAGATTCAGGGGCGGCGCGAGCGGGAGGAGGCCGGGAATAGATAGGCGAAGGAGATCTTGCAGGGAACGGCGGCTGGAGCGGCGGGGAAGGCGGACGATGGCGCTGGCGGCGGTGAACCCTAACCCTAGCCGGACAGCCATGGGAAAGGACACGAGGGTGAGAAGAGGTCGGGTTGGGGGCTGTGTGGTTCGTTGGTGGCAGTTTGTTCGTAATTATTCCAAACTCATTTTGTCCACCGTATTTCGAGATTCTTGGGAAGCAGGCAAAAGCACCTCTGACCTACTTCCGCGCTCATACGCTCGCGCAGTGCATTTCGCTACTGCGCTTCTCGCAATCGCTTTCCTATTTCGTGTTGTTTGTTTAGACTTCCGCTTTTGGTCCACAAAAGCAGAAGCAGAAGCCCAAACAAACAGGGCCTTAGTCCCTCGCATCCACATTTCACCGCAAGCTCCCTCTCCTCCACCTTTTTGATATGAAAAGAGTGATTACATCGATTTCGTTCAGCACAGGAAAGTTCTATTGAAATCTATTATAGCATATGTTGAAATATTGGGGTGTGTTTTAGGCCCATCTAACAATTTCTGAAAATCCCTAAAGGTCCATGCTGTCATGGCAAGTGGTGTGAGTTTAGTCCCACATGGCTAGTTGAGAGAGATGTACAACAACTTATAAGGTGAGCTCTTCTCCCAAAGGTATGAGTTTGTTGTGAAGTGAAGGGAGGCGTTCCACACGCGCGTTCCTCCTCCGCCGCCCGCCTCGACGAGCGCGCTGCGGGTTGCGGGAATCTCGCCGAGCCGATGTGTTCTTTTTGTCACACAGAATTGGAATATGAGCGCGGTCGCAACTGAAACGTTCTTAAGTACCTCCCGCCTCTGCGTATATATAAGATAGGTCGTTCCTCTCCAGGACGCATCTCTGCTCCACGCGCCGCCACTGTTGTTCCTGTACGGGAGAGGGCGATTAGTTTTTTGGTAGCGTCTCTTACGCGAATGCTCGCCTCCGTTCGTCTGAATCAACTATGTCCACGTCACGTTCTTCATCACCATGAGCATCGACGCCGACAAGGCTGCCGAGGAGGCCGCTGTGTAGATTTTTCTACTATCTGTCTAGTACATGATTATATCATCAAGTTTCAGTATGACATTACCATTGTTTACGTCATGCTCATGATTCATACCTGGATTAATTTAATGGAACAATTGCTTATATACTCAACAGACAACGGCATGTAGTTTGAGCGACGAATAACAACTATTCAAAACCACTTAAAATGCTGCAATGGAGTAGGTGAAGCGAGAAATATGTGAGATCCTAATCCTATGTATCAAAGTATATCAGTTTCCTGGTTGACCCAATTAGTACCTATAATTCATCAATGACCAAGTAACTTTCACCTGCAACTGCAACCTAGCAGCCCGCACGTAATTTCCTTTATGTCTTCACCGACGCGAACCGGAGCGAACTCAACGGCCGTCGGCCCTGCATCATGGTCAGCGTCAACCCTGAGTACCAGCTTCTCATCCAGATGGACAACCACGACACAACGCACCAGCTCGACTATGTCACTCCAGTGTGTAGCGGTCACTCTGCCTCCACACGCAGCTCCGCTATCATGGAGCAGTAGCCAGGCATCGTCGGCTCCTGTGGTGCTTGCCGTAATCTTCCCACAAAAAACTGCTCCATGGACAACCTTGAACTCGACGGTGGCCTCCACCGCGTCTTGAACAATCGTGTACTCGATTTTTACGGTGCTAAGCCAGCTATCGATAGTTGTGCTTGCAAACTTTGTTTTCTCTTTGATTGTTTCAGCTCTACTAATCACACGGCCGTCGATGCTTTCAAGACCCTTGCCGAGTCGTCTGTCCATGTGTTGTTCATCACAATCCTTGATGTTGAGATCTACCTCGAGGTATATGAAATCGACCAACACTAGTCCGCGGTCTGGTCCAGTGAGGATCAACAAGGTGTCCTCTGAGTCAATGCGCTGCGGATTGTCCATGCCACGGCGGAACAGAGGGACGCACTTGTAGTCAATGCTGTCTCGGGCGATGACAGTGCCGTAGACGTCCATTGGGTAGCCTACGTCCGAGGAGATGATCTTCACGGAGAGGATGTTAATCGAGTCTTCCAGCCCGAACTCGTCTTTGTACTGGCTGTCGGTGTACCGCATTGCGCGAACAGGAGCTGTGCGTCAATAAATCAAAACCAACATTATCAAAATTAGAGAAAGTGAATGGACTCAGTGGCACAATGGAATGGTAAAAGAAAATGCGTATACAGTTTTTTTTGGCCGGTAACACAACTGAACTAATCGTCTGAAGAAGTTAGTGAAGATTAATTTGAGTTGGTCATCCGTAATTCCATATACCGGTTAGCTATAGTTAAAGTTGAAGCACAACGTACGAGGTGTGGTACATACTTAGCAAAGGATTTTGAAATGCTCCAGTTAATAATGATTAAATTGTTTTTAATACAAATCATACAGTAGTAAATTTATCTGTAAATATAGGATGAGAACTAATTAAACTGCAGCAGCTTATACTTTGAGAGATACAGGACAGAAGTGCGAATTAATATAATCAGATTGATCGATGGTACTACCTAATATCTGAAAAATAGAACTGCAGTCGGATCGATCAACGACGACACCACCTACTTACACTCCTCGTCAATGTCGAAGATGGAGAAATCTCTCATGAAAAACCGGGTGTAGACCCTGCGCCCTTTCTTGGGATCGAGCTCGATGATGGAGTCCATGACGGCCTGGTGCGCCAGCTCCCTCCGGCGGTACTCCTCCTCCTTCCGCGCCATCTCCTCTTCATGCCACCGGCGCCTCTCTCCGCCTCCGCCGCCTCGGCGTCCATTTCCGCTAGGTCCTCCTCGTCGAGGAAGAGGGGAATCATGTACACACCCTTGTCTTTGTTCTCATCGTCTACATGCGCCATTACGAATCCGAAGTATGTCACCGTCGCTGCCGCCGCCGCCGCGCAGATGGAACTGACCAAAGTCACCGAGCGGATGACTTCTCCTCTGTTGTTCTTATGGGTAGCGTTATCGTGTTTCGTAGCACGCGCCTCGGATCGAATCTCGGTCGTCGGTTAATGCAATTTTTCCAGCCATTGTATACTATCTACATATTATGCATGCAGGAGGTACCCGATCGGTGTACTATTTTTCTGGATTGACATTTCAATTCTGAATCTCGTGTGGGAGATTCATCCTGATATATATCAGCCAATAACAAGAATTACGGATGATGAAGAGAAATATGCGGGTCCTTACACTCTTGGTTGATGTCGAAGACGGAGAAATCTCTCATGAAGAACCGGGTGTAGACCTCGCGCCCTTTCTTTGGATCGTACTCTAAGATGGAATCCATGACGGCCTGATGCGCGGAGCTTCTCCGCTGGTTCTCCTCCTCCTTCCGCGCCTTCTCCTCCTCCTTCCGCCGGCGCCTCTCCCTCCATGCTGCCGTATCGGCAATCTCCTTCGCCTCGTCATAAAGTAAAGGCTCCACAAAGATGCCCTCTACAAGCGCCATGATGATTCCCAACTAGGCGCGGCCGCCGAGGCCGATGCAGCTAACGGAAAAAAGAGGAGAAACTGCTTGGCGTTTAATCTAGGTCGAACGCCCAGGGTTATTTCCAATTTCCGTTTATCTACTATTGCAGCTCTGAATCTCCGTCGGTTGGACCGAGATACTTGTGCAGAGAGCAGAGGCTGCCTTCTTTTGCAGGGCCTGCAATGGACTCGCCGAATAGGTCTGTATCCGAGCTCCCGCACGGCGTAGGGACGGTGGAACGTCGCGCCGACGCTGCCTGACTGCCCGAAGACCACCAAGCTCGCGCCCTAGAGCAGCCATCGACCTGCTCTGAATACTGGCCTCGTTCTGTCTTTCTGCTCTGCTTTCTTCTCCCTTTCCTTTTCTAGAAATCATCACAAACTGCAATCTGTGACATACTTAAACACTAAAAAAAGACACATCACTCTTATTGCCTGAGAATTTCAGGTTAAAGAGAACATTTTTATAAAATACTTTATGTTGACTATTGACTATGTGAAAACTTTTTGCATTGCTAAAAAAATAGTTATTCTCATAAAATTAGTAATACATGGGTATCCCCCCCCCCCCCCCCCCCCCCCCCCCCCCCCTCCTCCTCCTCCTCCTCTCGATCCTTGTGTGGGCGTGCCGCTGCGTAATGGCGAGCAGCGGCCGGTCTACTCGATTTCCCCATGGCCTGGCAGCGCGGAGCAGCCAAGCTGAACACATGGGTATCAACGTAGAATTAGTAATACATGCATGCGCTAGATCGTTGTCCTTCGTTGTTCCAAATGGCGTCATCTGCCCACATTGTCGTAGCTGTCAGCGTTGGTAGCTTGGTCCATCAGCTCTTAAAAGAAATCATCGAGCTTTATTTTAACTCTTCAGGGGAACTCTTTCAGTCGCGTTCCATCGTTTCTCTCGGACTTAGTCTAGGATTTACAGAATTGACCGGTTCATCAGCAGCTTGGCTGGAGATGGCTAGTAATATGCTGGAGATGGCTGTTCTGCTTACGATTTGAACGCGATTCCTTTACATTTCACTGCGTCTATAAGTTGGAGCTTATATTTCTCAGAGAGGACAAAGGCATATATAGATGGTGACTTTTGAGAGAAGCGCAATTTGCGTTTCACTCCTTTATATGAGTTTTCTTGTGACCCATGCCTGTGACACGGGTATGTGTTCAATGGTCTTGCATACCCTTTACCCTCATGTGATTTCCGCCTATATGCTTCCATATGAATCTGACACAAATTTTGTCTTCCATTCAACATTCAACCTTTTCAAGATTCTCAATTTGGCTCTCAAGCTGCTTTGCTGTTCATTAATCATCAGCTTCTATATGGTTCTTGTCTAACCTAGTCGCTAGATCATCTGCCTATTATGTATGCTAAAACATTTAACCTGTAAGTGTCTATGTTTCGGGTTTCTTACCGATCAGTCATGTCTTTCACTCTTAATATGTCACTATTTTCTTATTTTTGCTAAAATGGGGTAGTTGAGCCTACAATTAAAAACATAATACAATCTTTAATTAAAAATAGTATTATAAAACATATGCATGCTCCCAGTATAAATATATTGGGAATAAACATGAATTTAAAAAAATTATAGAAAATCAGGAGACTGGGCATTAGGCAAATCGGAAAGCTAATTTTTCTTGCTAGTGATGATAAATTTTGTACGAATATACCTTGCTGACATATGGTTTCTGATGTACCTTTTTTGCCTCCTAGCAACTGGCGTGAGATTTGGATATAGTGGGAAAATTGGTCCAAAGCATTGGGGGAGTTTAAGTCCAAATTTCACACTTTGCTCAAAAGGAATCTACCAGTCTCCAGTTAACATTGAGACAGGTTGTGCAGTCCACAACCAAAAAATGGAGCCTCTAGAAAGGGATTATATAGCTGCAAATGTTACAATGGTTGACAACGTCTTCAACATTGCGGTTTGCTCCGAGCCTCTGTACCATCTATTTAATTATGTCACTGAATGAAAATGTATAATACAAGTGTGATCAATACCTGAATTTTTCTGAGTATAATTTATTCTCCTCCACCTATTATAGTTTCGTATATGTATTATCATAGTTGGAAGTAACAAGAACTATGAACCATTGGGCAAAATGATTGTTGTAGCTGAGATACAATGACACATCTGGGGATGTCAAGGTGGATGGAAAGAAATATAAACTAAAGCAATTGCATTGGCACTCTCCCTCGGAGCACACCATCAATGGCCAATGGTTTGCATGCACACCTTTTGACAATTAGAAACCATGATTTCTTTTGTTCCACTAAATGTGTGCAGCACTCTGTTACGCTGATAGATTCGCGGTGGAGCTCCACATGGTTCATTCCACTGATGATGGAAACATTACCGTCGTGTCAATCCTCTATCGGTATGGGAAACCAGATCCTTTTCTTTTCCAGGTAAATCGTTGTTATAAGATACAAGGATTGTACTCTATAGTACTGCATCGTATAACACAGCATAATACAATTTTCGGTTATGACCAAATTGGGGATATGATTCATATAACATGAGTCTGAGTTTTAGATGGCAAGAAAGTTAGGATCTCAACCTTGTTGGTACCTAACGTAAATATGCTACAGTCATTCGAAAAAAAACGTAAATATGCTACAGTTGTTGAAATGGGAATGAACTGTAATTAGTCATTTTAGTATTGCTTATTATCTAATTCATATGCTTTATTTTTCCTGACTAGCCAAGATAATTTGACCTCTTCAAGAACCGAATAACATCTTGTAGTTCGAGCTGTCATCTATGTGTGTTGGACTTGCACAAGATCATTAGAACACTGCTAGTATTATCACATACTTCGTATAAATGTATGTTAATTTGACTACTTTTGCTTCGACTTGCTCTAACAGTTAAATGATACATTAGCTGCATTATCCGCGGAGGGATGCAAAGCTGAGAGAGGTGATCCTCTCCCTGATGGGGTGGTGAACATGACGGAACTAAGGCAGGGTGCACATAGTTATTTCAGATATGTTGGATCTCTCAGCGCACCTCCTTGCACGGAAGGTGTGATCTGGAACATTCTTGGCGAGGTATTCCCAGATAGAAAATAGTGTGCACTTTTAATTTCGCATGGTTTATGTCATGGAACTTATTTATATGTCTTGAGATGTTCTCACAGATAAGAGAAATGACGAAGGAGCAAGTTTCCGCTCTGATGGCTCCTCTCGAGGGGAGCTACAGGCACAACTGCAGGCCAATACAACGGATGAATGGTCGCACCGTGCAGCTCTATGACGAGTCACGCAAAATTCTAAAACGTTTGTAGCATGATGTCGTTCGATTCCAAGTGAACAGATACCATGGTGCCAATCCTAAAAAATTTGCAAGTTAGGCATACCGATTGCAATAAATTTGAGACAAGAAACTCTTGTTACAGGAGGGTTTAAAAAAAAATTATTAGCCCAAGCGGCTATTAAGAGGCATGTTTTTAGTTTAGTTTTAATTACAGAGTTTTGTGCATTAAGAAAATGGTATTCCCATGAAGTTACTCCACATTCAGTTTGAACCTTCTACTTCGAAACACCCGGACAAAGTTTTCTAATACACTAGTAGAAACAGGGCCTCTAGTCCGGTCTGGTGAGGATCTCTGGTCCCGGGTGTGCACCCGGGACAACGGAATCGGGACTAGAGGCCCCCCACCTCTCGTCCCGGGTGGGTTACGACCCCGGACCAAAGGGGTCCGCACGTGGGCGCCAAGGCTGCGCGTGGTCTAGGATCTCTAGTCCTGGTTCGTAACACAAATCGGGACTAAATAGTTTCTAAAAAAATTCTCATTTTTGGGGTTTAGGCTAAATTTTTTCTCATTTTTGGGGTTTAGGGTTTATGTTTCTCTTTTTTCAGTTTGGGGTTTAGGGTTTATGTTTCTCTTTTTTTTAATTTTGGTGTTTAGGGTTTATGTTTCCCTTTTTTTATTTTTAACTCTAATCATTCTTAATTTCTCACTTCTACTGACAGTTCTCGGTCAGTCTCCCATCCTCAGACTGCTCCACCTCCAGCACGCTTAGCTTCTTGGTTCCTTCCTTGTGAGATTCCAAGAGACAATGAATGTTTACCTGACAATAGTACGCTATCAATCATATTAACCCTTGGAACATGATGTCACACATCTTTATTTTGTGAATCCGAATAATAATTTAAGTAAACAAAATTAAATAAGTAATACTAATCTTGCATTCAAATAATGTTAAATTTAAATAATAATTAACTTTTTCGCTTTTTGCATTTAATATTAAATAATTCATATCTATAAATTCGTAAATCGAAATTTGACAAAAAATATGTCTAAATCGATTAGAAAAAAGAGAGAAATTGAAATATGACTTGCATATCATCGTGCTTGCCATAAAAACGTGATAAACAGGCAATTATGCCAATAATGCCCCGGGTTTATCATATTTTTATGTTTGCCACAAAAGTGATCAATGTTTTCTCCATGATGTCACACATCTTTATTTTGTGAATCCGAACAATTATTTAAGTAAACAAAAATAAATAAGTAATACTAATCTTGCATTCAAATAATGTTTAATTTAAATAATAATTAACTTTTTCGCTTTTTGCATTTAATATTGAATAATTCATAACTATAAATTCGTAAATCGAAATTTGACAAAAAAAAGTCTAAATCGATTAGAAAAAAGAGAGAAATTGAAATATGACTTGCATATCATCATGCTTGCCATAAAAACATGATAAATAGGCAATTATGCCAATAACGCCCCGGGTTTATCATATTTTCATGTTTGCCACAAAAGTGATCAATGTTTTCTCCATGATGCCATCGGTGGATTCATGGTGGAACTGTGAAAAAGAGAGGAGAGGAGACGAACGAGATGGGGAGATCGAAAAAGAGAGATGAGGAGAGGGAGACGAAGAGAAATGGCCGCGGTTGTACACTGTAGCTTTTCCTGGCCGCGGTTAAATTAGATCACGGGCGGGAGGCGAACGGTTTGGCCTTTAGTCCCGGTTTGAGCCACCAGCCCGGACTAAAGGGGCTCGCGTCAAGCGAACGGTTGCCACCACCCCTCTAGTCCCGGTTCGTATTACGAGCCGGGACTAGAGGTCCCCAACGACCCGGGAGAAGTGCTCTGCGGCCTCGTATCTACTGACCCGGGACTAGTCCCCCCTCTAGTCCGGGTTAAAAAGTGGCCCGGGACTAGAGCCCAAAATGACTCTGGACAAAAGCCCCATTTTATACTAGTGATAATAATGCGTTTGTCGGTTTGTATTGTGCACATTCCTGTAATTTTAATAATTGATAATGTGAATTAAAATAATATTTTTAGTGTAAGAAATATGTATCCGTTGGTAGATCCATTTACCAGTAAAAATACATAGAAGTTGTACAGAAATCAACTGTATATGCAAGGACTCATAATTTGGTATATAAGATTGGATAAATAGGAAAAGTCATTGCTCAACGGCCTGCTAAGTTTTTTCCTGGTAGATTAGTGCTCATACAAGTCGCCGTAGTCACCTTTGCAACCGACAATGTACTCCTAGTGTCAAAAAAAAGTACTTTGCCCTGTTTATAATACTCACACGTTCGTTGCCAAGACCTGATGTGCCACGTCACTGGAACTCGTGTCATCGACGAGGCACATACAACACCGCTCCACCTCTAAACCCCATAAGCCAGTACATGCTCCAAAACGATGCTCCCAACAGGAAGAACATCGTAGAAAATCCTCCATCATCCTGTCTGTGAGACTTAGATCTAGCGTTACCCCCGGAGCATCCCGAGTAAGGAGACGAGTGTCAAGAGGCACCGACAAGGTAATGATGCCAAGAGGCACCACCATCTTCCATGATGACCAAAGTGAAGCTCAATTTGCAACAACAAACACGAACCCCCAAACCTGCACTGACTGAATTCTGAGAGATCCGATGAAAAGCACGACAGTCAGGCACCCAACCAAGGTCATGCCCCGCCAGGCCACACACACCATGGTATCCATCGCGTAAACATGGCAGAGTGTCCTACCTCAGCCCGCACCGCCCTCTTCCCTTGCCACCCAAAGAAAAATGTATTGTCGTGAGACTGCAAACTACAAGAACGCCATTCACCATGCCACCGTAGCAACGAGGCACCGCCACGTCGTGACGCGTGGAGGCTGCATCTCACCCTTGCCCGAGGCACCGGTCCATGCGAGGAGACGAAGAGGCCCCACAACCTTCGATGTCGACCAAGCTTCAATCGGCCACACCCTCTAGCATCGCCGAGGGGGAGGAGGGATAATGGGGAGGTCTGGCGGGGGAATTAGGATTCCATCCGTGCTTTCACGCGCATGGGGCGACGCAAGAGAGACGATAGGACAACTCGATGACTCGTTTTTATTGCTAATAAGTCCACAAAGGGTTCTACGACACCTACTACCACCATCCGGATCTTGCACCGAGAATACCGACTTTTATCACGTATAACTATTTGAGTGTGTTTTGATTGATCATCTAGACCTTTAGTATTTCATAAGCATATAAAGCCTCAAAAATTGGAATGAAAAAGAAATTTTATCATACACAATGATTAATGTGAATTAAAACACAAAATATCATTTATAGTTTTCTACAGCAGTTTTATAGGGAAAACAGATATTCAAATTTGCTGACATGAAGTTATATTGGGGTAAACAACTTTGGGATAAATAGGACAAGACAAAACACTAATTTTAAATGTTACTACCATCAATTTTCTCAATATTCAATGCAAAACCTACGACTTTCACGCACCCGAATAAAGTTTTGTAATAATGTTTGTGGCCAATTTTTGTTGGTCTTGACTCGTGTGCATAGGTCTTAATTATCATTCATAATGATTAATATGAATTAAATCACTCTTTTATTTAAAAATTATTAATTTTCAATTTTCTTGAGGTTTTAACTAATAAAACTAGAACTTGTAGGAAATTAGAAGCTTTTTGCATTGAGCTACAGTTTGGGTACAGAATGTTACGATAAATACTGTCAATACATAATGTTACGATAAAACGGCACGGTCGCAGCCCGAAACCCAAAAAAATGACAATTCAAAACAGCAAGAAAACAAAAAAAGAAACTATGAGGAGAAAAATAGGCAGCGAGAATAAAACTGCAACAATCAATACAAAACGGAGAACACAAGGATAAAAAAACAGCACATTAACGTCCGTGCTCGAACAATGGGCGGCCCCGGCAGTGAGGAAGTGAATCAAGAATATCCTCCACTGCAGCCCGAAGCAAAATAAAAATAGATCAGCGAAAGAAAATGGGGACGGTGGAAACAAAAGGGAGGCTGGGATAGTGTATATAAATACGACTACCGTGTATGCGGCAACCAATGATGAAAACCTGATCTTGCTCCCGACATACTGTATTAACTAACCAATGGCGAGATGCCAACCGACACAAATGAAGAAGGCCCCGAAATATTTCCCTACAGTGCCCCTGAAGCACTGTATTTAGCTAAGTAATGATGGCGGCACCAAAGGCGAGACTCCAGCTAGGACACGGCAAAAGGGGCCCGAAAGTCTTCAGACTGCCGCACAGTGCAATGTACACACCGACGAATGGAGAGACAAAAGCTAGAACGTGGAAGATGGACCTTAATTTCTTCTTATCGCCAAAACAGTGCAACATACCCGACGATCGTGTGAAATTCCGAGCTGTTCCGATCTACTATAGAAAATACGCATCGGAAACACATGCACGGGAAATATCGGTGACACAACGTCCTGGGCTACCACATATGGACCGCGGAATGGAAGGGCCCCATAGTCAGCAAGAGAGAGGGGCGAGGAACCGCGTACGAAGATAGGCATCTCGAAGGGGCAAGCAATGCATTCGCTAAAAGCTAACACGGTAAAATAACAAAATTAGCCAATCTCGACTCTCCTTCACAGCAATTAAATGCGTAGCGTGAGGCCGACAAGTGGGCCCTCAGGCTCTAGGGGCATCCGAGGAGGTCGTCAGCGAGAGTGGGTGCATGATGTTGGTATAGTTAACGACTTTGTGAATCGTTGTTCATGCGGCTCCTGGATCCGGGGAATGTGCGGAACGGAGCGTATCGGACAGCCAGAAAGCTCAGATCGTTGGGGTGCGCTCAATAGGTCTCACCGTATATATCTTTATATGATATTATTGGGTTTTGTATAGAGAGAATCAACGAAAAACTAAATAAATATTATATCCTACTAAAATTTTGATAGTAAGTACCCATGAATGTCAATTTTGATTCAAAAAGGTAATGGGCTATAATTCATCAGATTGCAAACTGTTTATCCCTAGAAACTCAAACAACAAGTATTTTATACATCTTCCGAAAGTTTGACCATAAGTACCCAAGAATGACTATTTTTATTAAAAAAGTAAATGGCTAGAATGCGTTAGACTGCAAACTATTTGTCGAAAGAAACATAAGAGGAGTTTATTGACCAAAAAAAGAAGAATTAGGTGAGGGAAAGGACACTGTTTGAAGACAAACTACTAATTGACACTACATATGGTCTAGAATTATTTATTTGGTTACAGTTCAACTGGATGGTCTTGTTCTACAGAAATGTTTTCCTAGATACTTCCTTTAATTTATATGGAAAGAAAAACTAAAGTTAGATATAATATTTAAGCGTACTTTGAAAAACCACAATACAAAGCATGATAACACATTACAATGATTTGTGTAAGTGCGATGATAATGATTTGCTTAGATTAAGGATGAAACACATTGTAATAAATGAAATTCATGCTTACTCCAAAATAACTTAAATCATAAAATGAACAATCTGCAACAACGACAATATTAGTGTAGACCTCAAAAGTGTATTTGTAAGGAAACTATTATTATTGTTGTACAACAAATGTAACTGAGTATAACATAATGTTAGAATGTTAATTCTAATAACATAACAATATCTTTAATTAAGTTTTGTACTGAGCGAATCAAATTTACATTTTGAGAAAATGTGAGATATGACGAGGTAAGAAATTTCAGTACAAATAGTTGAAGATCTATATCCAACAATCTGCACGACTACGGGTAGTAGCCTCTTTTTGATGATAAAATAGCAGGACAATCACAACAAATAATTACAACCTAAGTAATTTGGACCACAATTAGGTCAACGATTATGAAGATACATTGCTAAAGCAAAGGTCGTCCTAATTAAAAACGAGAATGACCAGAATGAACACAAGAAAGTGGAAATCAATATCATCCCCGTCACAATTCTGACCATGGTATCCGCTTTGTAAACATGGCAGAGATGGCCTCCCGCACTTCGCGCAGCCCAAAATCCTTGCTTCTCGGAGAACGAATGTCGCTGCCGCCGCCTTCCAGCATCACTGTCCGTCGCGCCACCACGCTATCAAAATAGCGGGTAGAGGCATTTTTCAAGGAGTCAGATCTGTTGAGTTTATGGTTCTTTCCAATTTTATGTTGCATTTGATATCTTGATAAATAATAGACAAAAAGTGTATTTTTGATAACTCATTTGTTTCTCATGACAAGTCTTATAGGAAAATGGCCGCTAAAGAGAAGTAAAACAATAATTTTCTTCTTTTTTATGAACATTAAGAAAAAATATAACAAAAAATGGAATTTGCAATATCATTTCGTTAGACTTTTCAAAGAAAAAAGGGTTTTTGCAATCGTTATATCATATCATGTAAACCTTTCAATTTGGAACAGGGGAGACCGGGAGAGATGGCCGAGAGGACTAATACTTTGTACAAGTTAATTGTACGAGGTTTCAGATCCTCTCTTTCTGCCCCTCGCGATCGTTTGGGACTTTTGAAATGGAAGGAATTAATTCTGACACCCAGAATTTCTCATAGATAAATGTACGAACCAACTACCGGTATGCAAATGATGCCAATTACTTTCCCATTGGAGGAGTAGCTGCGGATTTACCTTATGGATGGAACGACAAATAATGAGATCTCTTTGATTATTTTTACGAGGAATTGTTGACTATATCCACAAATTATTACAAAGACTCCCATTTTTGGAGCGAGTTGAGGGAGTAAGTTTTATTAATGGACAAGAAACAGTAAATTTGGAATTATCGGTGTCACGACCCTCTCGAATAGCCCTTTGTTTGAATCGTACTCAAGGTCAGAAATCATTGACGGCCTCCTCCTCCAAGGAAGCTAGCCAAGCTCGTTCACCGAGTAGGGCAAACCCCCGCTCGTTTGCGTCGTTTATGGCTCGCGCCGCCTGAAGCACTTCATTCACGTAGTGTTACTGGGCCACGGCCCACGATGGTCACTGCCTGCTGCTTGCTCTCTCGCTCGCTTGCTTCTATTCCGCTCTATTCCGTAGCTTTGTGCGTTAGGTTTTTCGTAGCAGGAAATCCAAATAGAATTCAGTCCGAAATTTCAATCCGTGAACAATTCGAAATTTCCTTTTTTCTTTTTCTTTTTCTTTTTTGTTTCTTTTCTGTTTCAGTTTTTATTTTCCGTTCTTTTCTTTTTCTGTTTTGTTTTTCTTTTCCTTTTGTATATCGTTCTTTTTAAAAAAAATTGAAAATTGTTTAATTTTTGAAAACGGATCTAAATTTAAAATTGGTTTCCAATTTGAAAATTGTTTATTTTTATAAATGGTTCCATTTTTAAAATGATTTCACGCTGAAAATGGTTCGAAATTTGAAAATTGATTATTTTTTAAAATGGTTTCAAAAATGGTTCCAAATTTAAAAATGTTCATTTTTTAAAATGGGTCTTTTTAAATTGTTTTTTAAAAATGTGTCCGAATTTAAAATGGTTTCAAATTAAATAATAATAATTTTTGAAAATTGTTCCAAATTTAAAATGGTTCCATTTTGAAAATGGGTCCAAATTTAAAAATGGTTCTAATTATAAATGGTTCCAAATTTAAAAATTCATTTTTAAATGGTTCCACTTTGAAAATGGTTCCAAATTTTAAAATTGTTCATTTTGAAAATGGTTCCACGCTGAAAATTGTTCCAAATTCGGAACCATTTTTAAAATGGAACCATTTTAAAATTTAGAACCATTTTCAATATTTAAAAAATGGTTCCGAATTTAAAATGGTTCTAATTTTGAAAATGCATCCATTTTTTAAAATGGTTCCAAATTTTAAAATGGTTCCATTTTAAAAATGGTTCCGAATTTAAAAATGATTCTGAATTTAAAATGGTTCCATTTTGAAAATGGTTTCAAATTAAAAAATGGTTTCAAATTTAAAAATGGTTCCAAATTTAAAATGAATGGTTCCAAATTTTAAAATGTTTCTCAATGTAAAAATTGTTTATATTAAAAAAAAATCAAATTCAAAATTTAAGTGTTGTTCCTATTCGTAAATTATTCAAATTCGAACATGCGTGTACTGTGGTGTGCATGTCAAACTCATACTCAGCTTTGATCGATCGAAGGAAAAAAGCAGGGAGCAGAATGATTTAGAACAGATTTTTTTTTAAAGAGCACAGTCCAACGAAGCAGTCCACCGAAGCAGTCAGGGCAATCCCTATGCGTCGACCAGGTCGACGATAGGGAGCCGTCACACACCCCCTTCGTGGGCCGGCCCAATAGATAATATTATTGGTTCTCGGTTTTCTGCACTTTACGGATATTTTGTTTTTTTCGTTTTTTGTTTGTTTCTTTTTTCTTTCTTCTATTTCGTTTTTTCCGTTTCTTTTTTCAGATTTAAATTTTTTTCAGTTCTTAAAAAATGTTCAAAACGAAAATTGTTCAGTTTTCGGAAAACTTCAAATTTAAAAAGTGTTTAGTTTTTAAAAAATGTTCAATTTTTGAAAAATGTTCAAAATGAAAATTGTTCAGTTTTCGAAAAACTACAAATTTAAAAAGTGTTCAGTTTTTAAAAATGTTCAATTTTTTTAAAAATGATCAAAACGAAAAGTGTTCAGTTTTTGAAAAACTTCAAATTGAAAAAGTGTTCAGTTTTTTAAAAATGTACAATTTTTGAAAAATGTTCAAAACAAAAACTGTTCAGTTTTCGAAAAAACTTTAAATTTAAAAAGTGTTCAATTTTTGAAAAAGTTCAAAACGAAAATTGTTCAAACTAAAAATTGTTCAGTTTTCAAAAAAATGTTCATATTTGAAAAATGTTTACTTTTTGAAAAAAATTCAGTTTTGGAAAATATTAAGTTTTCAAAAATGTTCATTTTTTTAAAAATGCTCAGAAATAAAAAAAATTCAAAAAAAATTGTTCAAAATTTGAAAATGTTCATGATTAAAAGTTATTCAGTTTATAAAAAGACGTTCAAATTTGAACATGGGCCGGTTTCCGGACGGCCCATGTACAAGCAGTCTAAAGTGGGTCAAGCCCTGTAGCGCGGGAGGGGTGTGCGATGCATTCTTAGCATCATAGGTCGACGAATAGGGGCCCCCGCAGTCAGTCAGCGAGCGAAGCAGGAGAACGAAGTGCGCGAGTAAAATGGGCCGGCCCAAATATCGTATGACGTAGGCGGCACAACTCCTATGCGCCGCAAACAGACGGCATACAGTAGATTTTTTTCAGAGTATGATCCAGGTAGTCGAAAGTACAGTAGAAACAAATTGACGCGCTGGGCCTTAGGTCAGATTGGGCCGCCGTCGTACTGAGTTTTTCGGTTACTGCCTGCCTGCCTACACCCAGACGCCGCCGCCGCCGCCGGATCTCCTTCCGGCAGCAGGTCCTGTCCTCCAGCCCGCCGCCGAAGTTTCCCCTTAGGTACGTCCCCCCGTCCCCCGTCCCCTTTCCCGACGCTCCTTCCGGCAGCTCATCGATGTACGCCGTTCTGCTCGACAGATTCGGTGGGGGATTTGCGCAACAGTTGAAATTGCTCATCTGAAGAACGAACGAACTCGTGATTATTATTTCTTATAACTACTAGGCATGTGCAACCAACTCTGGGAGGACTGCCGGATAATTCTACAAATTTATTGTTTCGAGCAGTGCAATTTGGAACGGCCATTAACGGTCCAACTTCACCTAGATCATACTCTGAAAAAAATCTTGTACACTTCGTGCTTAACCTGATCAGACCCATATACGCTCGTACCCTGTCTTGATGATATTTTCTCCCAGACATTTCTCGCGTCAACTGAACTTTTTAAGGCTGTGCAGTTCTTTTACGTGTTATCCTCAATTTTCGTTCCGTTCATCTAATCCATCCCTATGTGCATACCCAATTTGTTGCCTTCTCCAAATAGCACCACTTTTATTCTCAAAGATTGTTCACCTAAATGTTTGCCACATGGTGTATTCCCTTTTCCGTTCTGCTAGTCGTTATCCACACTGGAGATGTAGAGGTCAGTATCTGTTCAGAGGTATAACAAGAGGGCAGACCTGTGACCACTGTGTTTTAGGAATTTCGCTCTGTTTTTTGACAGTTTAGTCTTTTGTGTTGCTGGCTGAATTGTTCACCTTTTGTGACTGTAGATGTTTGCATGATAGGGTATCAGATTGTTGGTGAATGTTTCCAATAACATTACTACAACAAATGATATGGTTGTGCTGTTTGCCAAACAGGTAATATTCTACAGTACCGAGCACGCAAAAGATGGTGAACGCTATCAAGGGGTTGTTCATCTCTTGGTAAGCTCGTAAATCTCGAAAAGATCCAGCATTTTATTCCTTTTACCATCTCTTCCTAGTTTGACTTGATCCACTGGTTCGTCATTTTTTTCAGTGATGTACCAATGGCGCAGTTCATTGTTAATCTGAATGCTTCAATGGCCGCATCGGAGAGGTTCATCGTGCACATTCTTGACCCTACACACATGTTTATCCAGCCTCATATGGGGGAGTTTATCAGAAGCAAGATAGCGGAGTTCAGAGACCAGAACAGCTACGAGAAGCCAACATGAAGGGCCATCCTGTACTGCGGTTCCAGCTCCAAACTCCATCTTGAGATACAACCACTTAGCTATGTGGAACGATTACATACTGAACATCGCGTCTCCTTAGCTAAGTGTTGTTCCTGAATGATGGTTCTGTAGTATCACAGTGTTGCGTCTTATGTTTCTTCTGAGTGAGCCTTTACCTGATAATATATCCTTGGGTCTTGTGTTTCATCTGAGTGAGCATTTACCTGATAATGCATTCCGTGGTGTTGATATTGAATTATTGATACCATGTGGAGAATAAAGTACCACTTCTTATGTATTCCTCTTCTCAACATATTATTATGATTGCATTGTATATAGGAACCAGGCAGAAGCTTCACTAAAATCGTACACATCAAAATTATCAACCTTTAGTGAAAAAACCAAAAATATACTTCCGTTATGTGTACTTCCGTTATGTTCTTGTACAGATAAAAGCAGCCAGCACAAAATTATCTTTGACATTATCCTTGCATCTTTCTTGGTTTGACTTTTTTTGTATGGATGCAAAGAGAAATGAGTATGTCACAGAATGATCTATGCACATGACACAGCATGATGAACTTGATGCCCCTCTTTTACTCCAAGTAGCAAGTGTGGTCACCAGGAGATAACATTCCCTTACATCCTTTTTGAAAAGGTACATCGTGTTTTTTCAAGAAAGGGCACACGCCTACTGTAGTACTGTTCTGAAACTATGCAGTGAACAAATACAGAAACCATTGTACCTTATAAAGTTACAATCTTGAACAATCTGCTGAACAAATACAGGAAACATTGTACCTTACTTTGCGCAGCTAGCTGAGGCAGAAAGCCTTAACATGGAAAAGACTCATGAAAAATTCTTGACACTGATAGTTCATCCATCAGGTAGCATGTACAGTTTCCTTCTCCAGTTATGACTTCAGATATATGCAACCAAGATATTTGCTTTCAGTGAGGTTTACAAGCACTAAGATCTCTGAACTTTTTGCAGGTAATACAAGTAGATGTAGATGCTCACTCTGCACCCAGCATACAACATGCTTGGAAGCAAAGTCAAGCCGTCAGAGATCAAAGCTTAAAGCCTTGGCATGATTTAGATAAATACTCAATGGCAGTGGCAGGCACTACTGCACATCTCTCTTTTCGCCATTGCCTTTGCTTTGAAGCAATTCAACCTCAATGCCATACTGAGGCTACAAATACACTGCATCCTCTCCATCTTGCAACCCAACACTTCCATTCCTGGTATCAATCAGTCATGGCTTCTGCCGCTCACCCAATGAAGCTCTCCCTGGCTCTTCTCCTCTGTGTCGTCGGCGCGTGTGTGGCCCGCAACAGCGAGTTCTCCATCGTGGGGTACTCGGAGGAGGACCTGTCATCGCACGACAGGCTGATCGAGCTGTTTGAGAGGTGGGTGGCCAAGCACCAGAAGGCATACGAGAGCTTCGAGGAGAAGCTGCACCGGTTCGAGGTGTTCAAGGACAACCTGAAGCACATCGACGAGATCAACCGGGAGGTGACCAGCTACTGGCTCGGACTCAACGAGTTCGCTGACCTCACTCACGATGAGTTCAAGGCTGGCTACCTCGGCCTCAGCCCTGCTCCTGCTCACCGGAGCAGCAGCTTCAGGTACGAGGACATCAACGCCGGCGACCTGCCCAAGTCGGTGGACTGGAGGAAGAAGGGCGCGGTGACGGACGTGAAGAACCAGGGGCAGTGCGGCAGCTGCTGGGCCTTCTCGACAGTGGCGGCGGTGGAAGGGATCAACGCCATCGTCACGGGCAACCTGACGGCACTGTCGGAGCAGGAGCTTGTTGACTGCAGCGTTGACGGCAACAGCGGCTGCAACGGTGGCATGATGGACTACGCATTCTCCTACATCGCCTCCAGCGGCGGGCTCCACACCGAGGAGGCCTACCCGTACCTCATGGAGGAAGGCAGCTGCGGCGATGGCAAGAAGAGCGAGTCTGAGGCGGTGACCATCAGCGGCTACGAAGATGTACCCGCCAACGACGAGCAGGCCCTGATCAAGGCGCTCGCCCACCAGCCCATCTCCGTCGCCATTGAGGCCTCCGGCAGGCACTTCCAATTCTACAGCGGGGTAAGCGTCCATATACCATCCAAGCTGACATGTCATAGTACCCATGTTGGATGACATTTTCAATTTACAACCATTGTATGCTTGTGATAGTATTGAACTAACATTTAGTCTGAAGTATGCCTGACACGACTTATAATCTGAATTCTGAAACATTTTCTTTATTGCCATAGGGAGTTTACGACGGTCCCTGCGGCGTACAGCTGGACCACGGTGTGGCAGCGGTCGGGTACGGGTCGGACAAGGGTAAGGGCCATGACTACATCGTGGTGAAGAACTCGTGGGGCGACAAGTGGGGCGAGAAGGGGTACATCAGGATGAAGAGGGGCACCGGCAAGGGCGAGGGCCTCTGCGGCATCAACAAGATGGCCTCCTACCCGACCAAGGACAACTGATCGATTATCCAATCTTGAATGCTGCATCCACAGGATTGAAAGTTTCAGCCAGCCTTTAAAGTTTTTTCTCTGCATTTCCCTTCCTTTTACTTTGTGTTTCCCTCGGCAGTTTATTTCGGTTAAAACAACGAGGTGGATGGACTAATAAAAATTTCCTTTCAATTATATGTCGAGAATGCTGAGCTTCTTGTCTGATTAGTTATGTTGTGTGCCTCATGTCCGAAACTTCAGAGACAAGTGTGAGTGTGAGCACTGAAACCCAATTCATAATTTGAACAGGTCTGTAAGGACCAAACGCAATGAATGCCGCATGAACAAAGTGTTGAACTAACCTTCCTAGAAGTAGTTGGTCTAGAAGTTTCTTCTGCATTCAAACCTGCTGGTCTAGAAATAACCTTCCAAGAAGTACAACCTGCCGGTCCAAACCTGCTGTACTGTTTCATCTGCATTCTGCAGCAGCAAGTAATTGCATGCGGGATCTTTCTTCAGTTGAGCAACATCCTCCTAAGTACATCCATGCACTGGACCACTTTCATGCTTTCGCAGTCTACCATGTCGGCTTAGCGTAGGACTTCAATCATACTCCCTCCGTTTTTATTTAGTTCGCGTTCTGGGTTTTTTCAAAGTCAAACTTTTCAAAATTTGATCAAGTATATACGAAAAAATATCAATATCTATAATATTGACTATATATAATATGAAAATATATCTTATAAGGATTCTAATAATATTAAAAATTTGTTGTAAATGATTTTATTTTTTCTCATATATTTGGTCAAACTTCACAAAGTTTGACTTTGACTAAACCTAGAACGCAAACTAATTGTAAACGGAGGGAGTAGTAAGGACAAGGCTCCCCCACCTTTGATAGTCTGTACTACATCCTCCATTTAGCTCAGACCTAGATTGATTAATGAAGTTGAAAAGAGCAGCTTTATCAGCCGGGGAAGAGAAATCGTATGAAAAAACGATAAACACTCAAGATTAATCGATGAAGATCTATCTATTTTTCCTTTCTGTGACAAAACGATGGGTAATTGAAAATCCCCGCTTTGTCATTTTGGTGCAGCCCAAACTATAACGAATTTGGAGTTAAAATTTTGCACCATTGTAGATATAGACAATATCTATATCCACGAAAATTTCTCGATTTTCGGATACATAAAAATGTCGATTTTGAATTGTTGAAAATATGATTTCAAATATTCTTGGCATCTGTTTTTGAAATTTTAGAAAATAAGATTTCAACAATTCTAGGCATTTGTTTTTGAAAATTTTAAAATAAGATTTAAAAAATTCTAGGTTCGAAGGTTAACCGTGCAAAGTCTCAATCAAAAATAAGATTTGCATATTGGGCTAAAAGAACAAAAAGAAAGATGAAATTATACATCTGGGTGTGTGAACCTTCGAATCTTAACTTGTCAGATTTTGTCTTGAAAGTATATACATTACGTTCTTCACATTGATAGCTAACGAGGTGACCTTTGTTGTTCAATCGTCCTTCATTGACTGAAGCTCCGTGGCTCCCGAAAATTTCTTTGGGTCATAGGAGCATATGTTTCCGCAACGCAAAATTCATATTTTAAAATGTTAAAAAGATTTAAACACTATTTTTGGTTTATATCCGGGCATTCTATGTTTGCACATAAAGTTTCATGGAAAAAATACATTTTTTTTGTACCCTGTGTGAAAAAGATAAATCCCAGGACATGGCGTCATACATTCTTTTACCTTTTTTTATACAGGACACAAACATGTTTTTTCGCAAAATTTTGTGTACAAACATAAATTTTGTTGGCTGACAGTAAGGAGTCCGGTCGAGAATCTGTACTGATCCACCGCCGTGAGTGAAAGCTTCTAGATCTTTTGGTTTGGCCCATGTTAAAAAAAACCGTGTAAAGTTTGAATAGAAAACCAGATTTGTAGTTTGGGCTAAGACACAAAAAACAAAGACAAATTTAGAGACCTGGACGTGTGAACTTGGAACCTGACTTGTCAGGTTTGGTCTTGAAGCATAGCTTGTCTGGCTGACAGGCCGGTCCCACCCTCCCGAGGAGAGGAGGAGTCCGGTCGAGACTCTGGGTGGGTTGGGTTGGTGGAGTCGGAACGGGGTCCCAAGAAGAAACTGCTCTCCGGTTGGACTTCCGTCTCCTTTCTTGCGGTTTTTAAAGAGGAGCGACGACACACGATCGGATCCGCCAGATTCACATCGCACACCTCCCCCACCCTCCCGGATTCTCTCTCTTGTCCTCCTCCTCATCCTCAGGTACTACTACTCGCCGCAGCAGCTCTCATCTCTGCCAACCAAGCGCAGAGCAGCAGCAGGAGGAGAGGATGTCCGGGAAGGAGGCGCTGACCCTGGCGGAGGTCTCCAAGCACAACACCAAGGACGACTGCTGGCTCGTCATCGCCGGCAAGGTACGCGCAGCCCTACCCCCGCCTCTCTCTCTATCCGATCCCTGCCGCTGCTTCGGTACCGGGTAGGCTGCACGACCCGGCAGATCTGCGCCGCCCGCTCACGGATCGCCCCCATCACGGGTTCCTCCGTCCTCGTTTCTCGGCGCTGAAGAATCTAGTTTCGTTTAGTACAGGTTGAGCGATTCCCGCCGGCGGGGGTGGGAGTGGGGCAAGCCACATCAGGGTTACCGATTACATGCTGTTTTACTGTGTCGTCGTTCGTGGCTCATCGTGCTACAGAGATGCAAAGGGCAGCGTCACATAAACCAGAGCACAGCTGAAACCGGCTGCACATACCTCTGCCCAACCACCGTTTCTAGTCCAGCCATGCAAACTAGTATGAAAAACCGTCTGCAACTCTCTAAGGCAACCGCCTCAACCCTTAGGGCATGTACAGCAGTCTAGACACCAGCCGTCTGCACTGCTCTTCCAGGTCAGTTCTAGATAGCGCTCAAGACGATTGGTACAGTGCTGTGTATTTCTATACCGTCTATAGATGAGTATGCAGTTACGGCGGCAACGAACTTGATCTCACATCGGCCACGGCTTTTCCGTAAAAAAAAACGATCTAGGAGCCCACGATTTATACGACGCTCTCGTACAATGGGGAAAAGGCTGTCGGTAGGCTCCGAACTCCACGAGAATAGACCGTCGTTAATTCTACCGACGGACTGGCTCGTTTTCTCGTTACAATTTGTACACCTCATCTAATTTCTTACGTGGCACAGGTTATAGACGGCTGAGTGTATACCACTGTACACGCCCTTAGTAATCGCATTTTTCAACCTTGGCTCCTGTTTCCGATCTGCAAACCGAAAGCCTATTCCATAGCGCTAGTTGTCATGGGAAAAACAGGGCAACTGTATTTCTGTTAAATGAAACCACCAATATCATTAAGAACTGTATAGAGAAAAGTAAAGCTTCTACGGACTGCCAGGCTGAATGCCGCCCCCGGGCGTAGCTGATTCTAATCGCATTTATCAACCTTGGTTCCAGTTTCCGATCTGCGGTTCTGGGCGTAAACTGAAAGCCTGGTCGATAGCGCTACTAGATGTCATAGAAAAACAGGGCACCCATATTTCTGTTCAACGAAACCACCAATGGCGCTAGAAACTGTTTAGAGAAGAAGTACAGCTTCCGTGGACAGACAGGTCAATGCCGCTCCAGGCAGTAGCTGATCCCAGTGACGGGAAGTTGTCCCTTGGCCTTACCAAATTCAGGAGGCTAACGAACATCTAATTGTTTCATGCTCCTTCTGTATTATTAGTGTCCAACATGTGCTTGGCATACCTTCACGACGACGATACAGTCGTGGTTTTTACAGTCAAATGTTGGTTTATATGCCTACTAATGGATCTACGATCGAACCAGGGGACTAGATACAGTTGTTGAATGAACACTAGTCATAGCCGGTTGATTAGCCTTTATTCACTTTGAAAGGGCTGCTTTCTTCTTGCACTTGTACATGACAGATTGACTAGCCTTTATTCACTTCGAAAGCTGCTTTCTTCTACTTGTGGTACTACATGACAGGAGCAATGCTCTTCCGTTAAGGCGAATAGATACAAAATTAATCCTTTATTGATAGAAAGACATAACTAATTTCTTGTTCGATTGTTCAGGTATATGATGTGACAAAGTTTTTGGAGGACCACCCTGGAGGTGACGATGTTCTGCTGTCCTCGACCGGTAAGCCTACTTGCCTCGTCATGATCATATAAGTTTTGAAATAATGTTTTGGCCTAATAATATAAACCCTTTTTTTTACAGCCAAGGATGCAACCGATGACTTCGAGGACGTTGGCCACAGCACGACAGCCCGTGCGATGCTGGACGAGTACTACGTCGGCGACATTGACTCGGCCACGATACCCGCCCAGACCAAGTACACTGCGCCGAAGCAGCCGCACTACAACCAGGACAAGACCCAAGAGTTCATCATCAAGATCCTCCAGTTCCTCGTCCCCCTTGCCATACTTGGCCTGGCCGTCGCCGTCAGGATGTATACCAAGTCTGGGTCGGCTTAGTTAGCTGGTTGCCATTGTTCTCGGGAATAATTAGCAGTTTGCCGCTTGATGGATTCATTGTGCTATGTTTTGAGCTGGTCGAATGTTGCCGATTGTTTGGTGGTGAAAATTGAAATGGATGAGACTTGAAAGTACACCTTGTCTTGGTCAACAGTCAACAGAAAGTACTTTGTCATGGAGATCACTTGAAATTATTTTAGTAAACCTCTATTTTAACCTGAAATTCCAAGGCAATGAAGAGTGTCTTAGTTTTTTTTTTTGGCGTAAATTCTGTTATAGATTACACGTTATGACAATTTCCAGGACAAAGGGAGAAAGCAGAGCAGCAAAACAGGACCATATTTAGTTACCATGGCTTAAACCAACAGACGCACCATTTTTTTTTTGAGCAGTTGTGCACATGCACACTACACACACGCCACCTCCAATGGGCCTTAGGGTTGACACCAGCATAATAGACACATCAGTTTGTCTTTTGAATAACAAAGGGCCTCGTTTAAATTAATTAATGATGGCCAGCGGTTTGGCTTGTTAATTGTTGCTCAATATTTTAGTTTTCGGCATATATAAACACTAATAATTGTGTGTATGCCGCGGTCTATGTACGCTTGAGGTTCATTTTTATAAGTTAAGCATGGCGAACCTACCAAGAGGTAGTCGAGTCTAGCGATGTCCATTGATGGCACTCGTCTTTTTGCGCATCTCGATTTTCTTTTGCAACTGACTGTTAATAGCCACGGCAGATCTAGAAGGACCTTGCGTCTGCCAGCCCTACGCGAAGCAAAAATAGACCACAACAGTTTCCCTTGATTCCAACAAGTTTTTCATGCTAAAGATCGTAGAGTAGCACAAAAATAAAATTATTAAAATGAAACAAAATAGACAGTTTTCCATGCCTGATCATATACTAGCATGGGCAATCAGCTCAAAAGAATTATTAAAAAGGAAGCAAAAATAAACTCTGCAAAAAAAAATGATCTTGTAACTGAACGGGGTAAAATGATAAAGTCTTGAGAAATCGATATATATCCAACTGCACACATCGTGAACTTCGTTACAGCATTAAGCCGCCAAGTCGACATGCATGAGAGTAAACTCATAAGCCGTAGCAGTCCGTCACGCCCATGTAGAAGGGATCAAAAGATAGACCAGTTGCTCCGAGCAACAGAAGCGAGGCTACTTAAAACACCAAAACACCATCGTGGCCGACGCCCCAATGGAGCTCATCCACTTTTCGATCGAAACCCTCATTCTCCATTAGCGATAACAACAGTGAGCCCAGGATTTTTTTGTTTTGTAACCCTCGTTTCTGCAAACCAGGTTATAAAAGTAAACATTGTGACAATGAAAAATCCATAGTCGTAGGATCAGTAGGAATTAAATAAATTCTAAAAATGGCAACATTTCTAGATTCCCATGTGGTCTAAACTAAAACAAGTAAACAACATACTCGAACAGCAATCAGATTACTAACATCTCCAGTAAACTTCAGAAACCAAATGCGCAGGTAGCAGGCCATTGAAAGAAATACGATCAGCCTAAATATTCAGTGTGCACAAACCACACTCCACAGATAATTAGAAACAGGGCACACTGTCATACTTCTACTTGCTAGGACAAAAATACTACATCTAGCAACTTCTTAATCTCTAGTCACTTGAATCGTTTTATTTATCTCAAGAAAATTACTTCAAAATTTCACGCCAATTTTACGAGCTATATTAGTCAGGGAACAGTGAAATGATAATTTACAGTTGGAATGCATAAATTACCTGTGATATCCTCTGGGTTCTTGCGTTTCACCCTATCAACAACCTTGTCCATTGAGTTGCCTTCACCAGCAGTCCTAGCCCTCTTTCTTCTATTCTCACCAACCACCAAAATTACAAGATTTTGATCAGCCAGATCAGTAACCTGAGTGTTATATTCCATCTGCTGATCCTCTAAACATACCACTCCTTCCATCCCCTGGCCGTCTAAACTTACCACTCCTTCGATCTCCTGCCCAAAATCTTCATTGTTCATCACAGGGTCCAGACAAGTTTTGCTAGAAAAATCGTCTAAGATATCAATGTCATCCGTATTTTGTTCCTCATCAGAATCATGCTGCAGTACATCACCATCAACTTGTACTGCACAATAGAAGAGAGTAGATATAACTCAACACCAATGATTGACCAAAGTGTAAAACAGTTACGAAAAATAAGATGCACAACACTTGATTACCAGACTGTCCAGTAGAAACGGTATCTTGTCGCCCTATCACAGGTAACTTTGTATCAGTAGTTGGCCCCACAGGGCTCTGAGAATTTTCCGCAGGTTCACTTCCCGTATCAACCTCTTTGGCTGTCTTAATAAACTGGAGCTTGGGACGTCTGGGGTGATTTTTTGCTGCTTCTTTCCACTTGTGTTTTGTTTCATTGCACATTCCATCATGGAGGACGATCTCGTTAATACGGCGCAGGGACTGGATTGTCGTGCCAAAAAAGCCATTTAGATCCTTACATAGCAGCTGGAGTGACTCCAGGAGCGGCAAAGCTCCCTCTTGGACTTCTGGCTCAGTCATGACTTCCACCACAATGCATAGGTGTCGCAGGCTTCCGAGTGCACCTTTAATGATGACAAGCTTGTCCAGTCGAGATGCAACCAGCTTCAGGTACGCTAAACAGCGCACTCTGCTCAGGGCAGCAAGAATATCCCCGCTCAGCTGATGATGAGGGGATGAAACGCACAACTTAGTGAGACCACCCAGCATGGTAACAAGTGGAGGCAGGCTGCATATGTTGCCCCCTTGTAGCTTGAGCGAGCTAAGATAGCAGGAGGAAGCTTCTCCTTTTTCTAGGGACAAGTTCAACAGCATGTCTTGGAACAATTCGTCACTGGAGTTCAGTGAGAGTGAATGAGCTTTTTTAATGTCGGTGCTTCTCTTGATGAACTCCTTGATAACCTTTGCCAGATGAGTGTAATAGTTGCTCTTGCTACTGCTGCTGGCATCAGGATCCGTGCTATTGTTGGTGGACTGTTGGAACCATATTTTCACCTTTGTCAAGTGCTTCATATGCTCCATGAGCTGTGCAAATCCTTGACTCTTGTTGTTGTCCACAACAAACCCTGCTACCGTTTCCAATTTGCTATTCTCTGAGAGCCAAGATTGTAGCTTATGCATTTTCCGGCCTCCTACACCTTGTTGGAGCTTGAACTTTCCAAACAAATGAATCAGGCATGGAAGCTCCATGACTTGTGTGGGCATAATCTCTATCTTGCTTCTTCTAACATCCAGCGTCTCCAAAAATTGAAGCTTCTTGATCTCTTTGGGGAGCACCTTCACCGTAATAGCAGCCCCGAGGTTTAGATACCTGAGAAGCAACATGTTGCTGCATATTTCCCTAAGATGCTTGTCCTCCAAGTGGTTACCGCATTCTTCTAGATCCAAAACTCGCAGCAGTTCATATTTGGAAAAATCCAAGACAGATTCATGTGCCTTGCCAAAGATTGTCAGAGACCGGACAAGAGATAGATCATTGGTTACTCTGGCACTTGCGTCATGGAGGGACAGCCAACGAATTTTATTGGGTGGGGGTGGGGGAGCCAGCTGATCATATAACAAGGTGATGAAGTTATCACACTTGGACATGTGCAGGATGAACTCCAGCATCATGCCGTGCGTATGATATGTCTTCACCTGATCTATGGTTTTCACATCTGTACGCTGGATGATACTCCGGTTGACCAGCTCATTAAAATTGCCGATGGCGGTATCCAAGGCACAACACATATAATCTTCTTGAATAAACCCTTCTGCTAACCATCTCCTTAACAGGCTTCCTCTCTTAACTGCACGAGCAGATGGATAGATGCCTAAATATAGCAAGCATGTCTTGACGTCATGTTTAACAAGGCTGCTGTAGCTATGGAGAAGGACATGCTTCATTCTCGCTAACATCCCTTTTGTTTCCAGTTGTGCTCCCAGGTTGTGGCACAATGTTGCCCAGTTTTCCCGTGTAGGATTACCTGTGCTTTGCAAGTACCGGGCTGTGGAAACAAGAGCAAGGGGTAGACCGTCGCACTTCTTCAGTGCTTCCAAACCAAGCGGGTCATCTTTATCGACTGGTGGATTGTCGTCTTGGAAAGCTTCCTTGAAGAACAACTGTCTTGATTGTTCCTTGGTGAGAGTTTTCATAGTGTACACATGGTCATGAGCTGCAGAGCTGCTGCAGGCATTTGCTACCGAATGAATAGCTGTCGTCACCATAACTCTGCCGCTCAACCCCACAAAGGCATCTTTTATATCGTGCCAAAATTCAGTGCGCATGTCATCGATTATGATGAAGAACCTACGAGGTATATACAGGAATACAGCATCAGAATTAACATGCAGAGCTATCGAGCGGAAATTAATATTAAGATTTCACTGCAAAGATGACACTAATGAGCTAGGGAAATTGCCGGACGATGCAAAAATATAAAAGATGCAGGCTGCTGTTGATCAAGATCAAATCATGAAAAATAATAATTGAGAAAAAAACCATATTGTTGGAAGCAGCAGCTAGCTTAAATTAATTACCTCTTTCTACCAAGGAACTGTCTGACGATTGCACAAAGCTTGCTGAGGTTATCTCCGCCAATTGTGAATATGGTGAGGATGCCAAGTTGCCGGATTATCTCCTTCAGAACACCCGTTGCGCCCCCTTGCTTCCCTGCACAAACCCAAGCCCGTGCTTCGTATGGGCTCATAATACTGTCGTACACATGCCTGGCAAGAAGAGTCTTGCCTATACCATCAAAGCCAACAATAGAGATCACCTTGAGTTGCTGTTCCTCTTGCTGGATCAGCTCCAGAAGCTCATCCCGGGGCGTGTCTATGCCCACAGGGCCGCGAGCTGAGAGGGTGTCGTCTATCACCACCTCTACCGTCGTCTCGGATGCTGATGCCACTAACGACGACGACACCAAGGAGAATGTGCTAGTACCGATGATATTGGCGTTGTAATAAGTCTCTCTCAACTTGGATGACTCCTGTGATATCTTCTTGAGCTCGCGGATCGCCAAGGCAAATTCCTTGCGCACTGTCACCGTTTTCACCCGGTGGACAGCCTGACGGATCCACGACGTCCTGGAGATGGTCACCCGGTGCATGAAGCGATCGATGCAATCCTCGATGGCATGCGCCAAGTCACGTATAATCTGGATCCAGGCCCTCTGCACATGGTCGCCACCAGCGCTGCTCCTCCAGCGATGTTCATCGTCTTGCTGAATGGCTGCAGAGATCAATGCAAACTCGTTTCTGATGTAGTTGATGTCGTGCTCCAGGTTCTGACGGAGCTTCCGATTTGCATCTAAGAACTCCAAGAGCTTTGGCGCGATCCTACCCGCGAAAGCGGTGGCAGCCGCAGCCTCCATCTCACTGGCTGGCCTCCATCCTGGTCTCTCTCTCCCTCTCTCTCTGGTTGGAAGATCAGATGATGGAATTTTGTGGATACAGAAAAGAGGTCAACGACTCAACGAGGAGGACACAACCGCAGGCATCGCTGAAGGAAGGTAGCGAGAAGGGAGCTCCGTCTAGAGAATATCTCACTCCAGTTTAACATCCCTGATTAGTAAATTCCATACCCTCGCCTCATCAATGTAGCTAGAAGTACTTTACCAGAGAATATGCAATAAAACGGCAATTATGTTGTCAGATGTTAGACCAAGACTATGCAGTTTAGTTCAAGAGTCATTAAAAAAAATTCACATATGTAGGAATGGAGTAATACATAATTACATGTATAGAACTATCAAGACTAAGTCATACACAGCAACTAACCAAGGTGGTAATGCGGGAGGGTAACTTGTATGAACATGAGTGGAAATTTCCTACTAGCAAACAAGGGTGTTAGGCAAAGCATCTCTCTCAAATATAATATAAAAGCATGTAGAACATCAGTGGAAAGAGCAATTATTGCAGAAAGAACAATATAAATATCATATAAGATATAACATTAAAACATGAGAGTAGGTGCATGCATCAACAAATATGTGGACAACACACCCAGTGGCGGAGCTAGACCACTTCCCGAGCCTGGGCAAAGACTACATACAGCAGCGGCAGCCATCTTTTGCCCCTCTAAGCATCACAGCTTAACACTGTGCTTAAGCTAATTGCTAGTGGAGAGTTGCCGGAAGAGCCCGGGCAGCCGCCCGGGGTCGCCGGGAGCTGGCTCCGCCCCTGAACACACCTTCTTTCCATCAGTGCAGACTTTGGTTCTACTGGTTGGGACCCTTGTTCTTAGGTCGCTTTGTACTAGTGGAAGTCTCCAAGACTCCGGGCAGCATTGCATCGCTATGAGCAACAGACGATGACGGCAGTAAGGCATAGCGGTTACTGGGTTAAAACCTCTCCCATTCAAATGTTAAAACCTAGATATTCCACACAATTATTTTTCTTTACCTCTCCCAGCAACCATGCCCTCTCCAGTCTCACCTCTCCCATTCAATGTTGAGATACCCATGGAGATCCGACGCGTACTGGGTACCCATTATTAACGAGGATGGGGGGCATTTTGACCCCACGATCTTTACGGGGGCTGAAAGGCATGAGGATTAGCGAGCATCGGGACAACAACGCTGGACGTCGGTTTTGGCTCGGATAACCCGTCGGTCAACGGCAAATCCGGACCGTTTGCTAGGCGGAAACGGACGGGCCATGATACGCCCTGCGTGCGCAATGGCTTCGTAAAGCGCATTTTCGATCTTATCCTCTGGCTCTGGTGTCCTACGGCTTAAGGTTGATTAAGATGGTCGTCGTTATCTATACCTAATAATAAAGGCATTAAGTCTTCTTATGGTACGTCGTTCAGAATACCCTAAAGTTCGCAACAATTACCCACCACTGCCACCCATAAGTCATAAGTCATGTACCGGTTCGATTTTTTCCTTTCCCCTTCGTCCGTTTACTGTCCTCGCGCTCCTCACATCCTCATCTCTGAACTCGACCACGCTCCTATGGAAGTCTGATCCATGTAGGTACACCCTGGTTGCCGTGCAGAGTAAGTATTTGAAACTGAATCCATCACAAAATTCATCCCCACCCCTCGATTGCTTCAATAAAAGAAATCGGGGCGCCCGTCCTCGCCGCCTATGTATCTCGATCTGTGGAGTTGCGTCTGGTTCTGTTGCACACCGTGGGAATCGTCGCCGGTGAGATGCCCAGGAGAGGAGACCGGCCTCGTGGCACCCATCGGCGCTGCGAAGGTAGGCTCTCGGTATGTGGAGTTGGGTCTGGTGTCGTTCCCCTGGCAGCCATCTGCTGTTGGTCCCAGCTGCTCATGCCTTTCACGAGAAGCTCCGATGCGTGTAGGGGGAGATGTGTTCATCTTCTCTGAGCCTGCTTGAATCGCCGTCCTGCCTCCCTTTCAGCCACAGCCTCCCCGTCGAGTCCGAGGTGGACATGTCCATCGGCACCTACAAGTGCCAGCAGGTGCCCGGCCTTGGCGTCGGCATGTACAACACGGCCTCGGGTGAGCAGCTCTGTCCCAGCATTGGCTGGATGGAGGCGCGACTACGCGGCGATTGATCCCTTGGCGTGTGGCACAGAGCACCTCTGCATGCGCGGGGAGTGCGGTGCTGCCCGCCGTCGCCGTGTCCCAGGTCGCGCCAGAAGGGTCCTTGAAGAACCTCTCATTGGTGTCAGCGAGCCTACAAAGCTCCGCGACCACTGCGGCGTCCAAAGACTGGATCACATCGGCGTCGTAGGCGAACTACGCGAGCTGCAGCCGCGCATACGACGCCTTGGCCGCCCAGAACAGGGCGTCGCCGCCGGGGGGACATACTGCTGGCCTAGATTCCCCAAAGACGTCTTCGTGAACGAGGACCCGAGGCACGGCTGCCGGTCGTCGTGCATCGCCTTGGTCGCGTGTGCTGCTGACCTGGGTCGCCTTGATGCTAGCCTGGGCTGCTGGCGTGCGATGCTAATAGATGTGCTTGAGAAAAAATTTACCAAACATAGCTAGCTGACTTTGTTTACGAAAAAATCAAACTCATGTTTAATTTGCTTTATTTTCTATACTTTTTTATTTATGTCAATTTGCAATGTGCAATTTTAGCAAAGGTATTTGATTTTATTGCATAGAAATTAAAGAATATATATATGATATTAATTAGAATATTATTTATATCTATATTAACAAGACAATGATTTTCTCTCCCGTGCAACGCACATGCATTGTTTGCTAGTCACAAAGAAGGTGCAAAGGGAGAACGGACAACGAGATCAAAAAATCTGGAACGCACGCGTACACAAGAAGTTGCTTGACGTGGGCATCGACCCGGTCACGCATTGCCCAGGCACCGACCTCTCCTTCCCCGCTGGAATCAGCAATTCCCCACCTCCTCGCCGACGCCAACTTCGCCAGCGGTGACTCGGGCGGCAGTGCAAGTGCCAGTGGGACATGAACCCTCACGAGCTCCACGCTGGACCCGCCGGCCGAGTTCCTCTGCCCCGTCCGGAAAAGAGGCCACAGGTGAACTACGGGCGGCCACCAACGGCCGCCTCCTCCGTCCGGACTGGCCACGACTTCTCGCAGGAGCCGAGGCAGAGGAGCGGTGGTACGGTGGAGGAGGAGATCATGGCCGTGCTGGGCGCGGCGGACGACGCCAGCCCCGCGGAGCAGAAGGCGGCGATGTCCTCGCTGCGGCAGGCGACGCGGGAGAACAGGGAGCTGCGGCTGCAGCTCTGCACGCCGCGGCTCATTGCAGCGCTCCGGAAAATGCTGCTGTCCATAGACACCGACCTCCAGGTCAACGCGGCGGCGGCCATGGTGAACATATCGCTCGAGGCGGAGAACAAGGTCCGGATCGTGCGGTCCGGGGCTGTGTTACAACTGGTCGATGTGCTCCGGTTCGGCCACCCGGAGGCGCGCGACCACGCTGCAGGCGCGATCTACAGCCTCGCTGTGGAGGACGAGAACCGCGCCGCCATCGGCGTGCTCGGCGCGATCCTGCCGCTGCTGGAGCTCTTCACGAGCGGCGGCGCCGGGCACCGCGCCCGGCGCGAGGCCGGCATGGCGCTTTACCACATCTCCCTCGTGACGATGAATCGGTCCAAGATTGCGCGCACACCAGGGGTCGTACTGACGCTGCTCGCCATGACGGAGGAGCGAGGGAACGACGCTGACGCCTCCGTGCTGCGGAAGGTCGCCGTGATGATCCTGGCGAACCTGGCCGGGTGCTCAGAAGGCCGGGCCGCGCTGATGGACGGCGGCATGGTGGCTGCCGTCGTCAGGCTGATACGCAGCGGCTTGGCCGTGCCAGGGAGCTCGGAGGAGGAGTACTGCATATCAGCGTTGTACGGGATGAGCAAGGCCAGCCTGAGGTTCCGGGGCCTCGCGCTCGCGGCAGGCGTTGAGGACGCGCTGGCGCCGGTGGCGGAGTGCGCCGGCGGCTTGGTAGTGCGGGACATGGCGCAGCGCACGCTCCAGGCGATGCAAGGGGAGGGCGACGAGGCCGCGCTCACGGCGATCGTCAAGAATTGCCCAGGCATCGACCTCTCCTTCCCCGCGGAACTCCCCAACCTCTTCGCCGCCGAAAATATATCCAGCGGCAGCGGCAGCTGGGACATGAACACTCACGAGCTCCAGGCAGATGACGCCCTGTTCCAGCTCCTTGAGGACCATTGTTGGGTGAGTGCTTCGTTGGGCGCCATGGGAGCCCTTGTTGGAAAGCTGGACATGCTGCTGCTAGCTCCTCCTCAGGGATGCTCCTCCAAGAGGGTCAAGGACGGGATGTGCCTCCTCAAAGATGATGTTGAAGAGATAAGCTCCTACCTTGATGAACTGTCAAAGGTGGAGGACCCTTCCCCGATGGCCAAGTGCTGGATGAATGAAGCGCGCGACCTGTCTTACGACATGGAGGATTACATTGACAGCTTATTATCTGAGCAATCTGACCGTCTCAATAACAAGCAAAAGAAAAAAGTGAAGAAGCAGAAGAAGCTAATTACCAGTCATGTTAAGATGCCCAAGAGGCTGAAGTGGTGCAAGCGAGTCACATACATTTCTCAAGAATCAGAACATGGAAACATTATCACTACTTGTCTTCCCAAGAGGCCCAAAAAAGTTGCTACGACTGAAATGATATCAGAATTCAGGATCTATATCCAAGAAGCGATTGAACGGCACGAGAGGTATAATCTCTATTGCTGCAGCACCTTGCGGCGTACATTCTTGTCTAGTGGCCATATTCTTCCAGCACCCTATGAAGAAGCTGCCCAAATAGTAATCGATCACCGGATGAATGAGTTTATCAACTCAGAGTCACTAGCGGCTAACAGTGCAGCAGATCCACAGCAGCTCAAGGTGGTATCTGTACTTGGATCAGGATGTCTGGGTAAAACTACACTTGCCAAAGTGCTGTACAACCGAATCGGTAAGCAATTCGATTGTAGAGCTTTCATTCGGGTGTCCAAAAAGCCTGATATGAAGAGACTTTTCCGCGACTTGTTCTCACAACTCCACATTAAGAAGCAGCCAGAACCAACCAATTGTAATGAGCTTGGCATCAGTGACAATATCAACAAACATCTGGAAGATAAAAGGTACTGTTAACCCAGTTCCCTTATGCTATTTATTTTAGTTTATGTTGACCCAGCAAACATCTATTTTGCTATTAGCCTAAGAAGCTATAGTTGATATGCGTGAATTCTTGGCATGCAGGTATCTAATTGTTATTGATGATTTGTGGGATGCATCAGCATGGGATGTAATTAAATATGCTTTTCCGAAGGGAAACCGTCACAGCAGAATAATAATAACTACACAGATTGAAGAAGTTGCATTGACATGTTGCTGTGATCACTCGGAGCATGTCTTCCAGATGAAACCTCTCGACATTGATCACTCAAGAAAGCTATTCTTTAACAGACTTTTTGGTTCTGAAACTTACTGTCCTGAAGGATTCAAACAAGTTTCAAAGGAAATTGTTGATATATGTGGTGGCTTGCCGCTAGCGACAATCAATATAGCTAGTCATTTGGCAAACCATCAGACAGCTGTGTCAATGGGTTTGCTGAAATATGCATGTGATTCGCTGAGGTCCTATTTCTGGTCAAATTCTACTTCAGAAAGAACGAGACAAGTACTGAACCTCAGCTACAATAATCTTCCTCATTATCTCAAGACATGCCTGCTGTATTTTAGAATGTATCCAGAGGGCTCAGTAATTAAGAAGGATGATCTGGTGAAGCAATGGGTCCGAAGGGTTTATCGCAACAGGAGGAGGGAAAGGGCAAGATCAAGAAATGATGGAGAAAGCTGCAGAAATCTATTTCGATGAACTTATTGATAGAAGATTCATCCAACCATTGCATATCAACTACAACAATAAGGTATTTTCATGTACGGTTCATGAAGTGGTACATGATCTCATCGCACAAAAGTGTGCAGAAGATAATTTCATTGTGGCAGTAGATTACAATCGAAAGAATATAGTGCTTTCTTATAAGGTTCGTCGACTATCTCTCGTCTTTGGTGATGCACAATATGCCAAGACGCCAGCAAACATCAGAAAATCACAAGTTCGATCACTTAGATTTTTTGGATTATTCAAATGTATGCCTCGTATTATAGAGTTCAAGATTCTCCGTGTTCTAAACCTTCAACTATATGGTCATCATGGCGACGATGACCCCATAGACCTCACTGGTATTTGAACTGTTTCACCTGAGATATTTGCAGATTGTAAGTGATGCCTGCATAAAACTACCAAACCGTATGCGTGGGATGCAATGTTTGGAAACTTGATGTTATGGATGAAACGAGAACTACTTTTGTTCCATGGGATATTATACATCTCCCACACTTGTTGCACCTTACTCTTTCAGTTGACACAAATCTGCTGGATTGGATTGGCAGCATGAGTGACTCCGTCATCAGTGAGTGGAGCCTTGCAAGCTGAACTACCTGCAGGATCTTCATCTTACCAGTTCTTCTTCAAATCCATCCTACCATCTGGACAGAAGCATGGAAGCTCTGGGTTCTTTAATCGGAGGACACGTCAGCCTAAAAACTGTAGTAGTGGCTCATGGCTCCTTG